>PVJC01039257.1:0-16302 GCA_004026665.1 Murina feae | reverse complement strand
TTTTACCTAAATTGTCATCTACCCAATACTCAGGATCACTCCTTATGGGTTCCAGATTTTTCTAAACAAAGAAATAGGAACTCTATTATCCTAGGGCAATTAGCTCAATGGCAACTAGCTTTAAAATTTTTTTAGTTTAGGAAATAATATTGTTTCTTATATTATAACTAGGGGCCCGGTGCACAAAAATTTGTGCACTGGGTGGGGGGGGGGGTCCCTCAGCCCGGCCTGTGCCCTCTCCCAGTCTGGGAACCCTCTGGGGATGTCCACCTGCTTGTGTGCCTGGCCAGCCTGGGTGAGGGGCCAATGTCTGTTTGCAAGCTGGCCAAGCTCCCCAGTAGAGACCCTCACCCCAGGGGGTGTGGCAAGCCTGGGTGAGGGGCTGAGGGCAGTTTTCAGGCCGGCCACAGCTCCCACTGACCCTCCGGGCCACCCGCCCAGGAAGCCGATGGTGGGGTGGCGCTGGCCACCCTGTGGCCTCCCGGGCAGGGGCCTCGGGGGCCAGCTGCCTGGTCCTCGTACCCCGCCCCCCAGGCTCCTGCCTGGGAAGGCATCCGCAGGCCCAAGGCGCCGGATGCCCTCCCAGGACTGAGGCTCCCAAGATGGCAGAGGCTGAACCCCTGGAGAAGCCACACACCAGGGCTGCGGCCTCCGCCATCTTGGCTGGACTAATTTGCATACAGCAGCTCTGATTGGCTGGTGGGCGTGGCTTACCCTGTCCCGGAGAAACGGTTAATTTTAATATTACACTTTTATTAGTTAAGATTTTTAAATCCATGTACCTTGGATCATTATAATCTACCTGAATTCAATCTTTTATTTTGTCTGTTTTAAGTAAGTCTAATATTGTTTAATATTAAGTTAAACAACTATATATTGTTTTACTTAATATTACTGAGTTTACCAGTCAGTTGTTTGTTCTTTTCTTAAAAAAATGTTTTTATTGATTTGAGAGAAAGAAGAAGTGGAGAGAGAAACATCAATGTAAGAGAGGGAGGAAAGGAGAGAGAGAAATTTGTTGTTTCAGTTTGTCCTTTCACTTATTTATGCATTCATTGGTTAACTCTTGTATGTGCCCTGACCAGGAATTGAACCCACAACGCTGGTGCTTAGAGACAACACTCCAACCAACTAAGCCACCTGGGTAGGGCAAAGTTAATTTTGTAAAATCATTTTTTAAACTGATCTGAGAGAGAGAGAGAGATCCATTGCCTCCCACATGCTCTCTAACTAGTGATTGAACTTGCCGCATTTTAGTGTACAGGACAATGCTCCAACCAGCCAAGCCACAACAGCCAGGTCTGAAATCATTTTTTGTTTTTGCTTTAAATATATTTTTATTGATTTTAGAGAGGAAGGGGGAGAGGGAAGAAGGGAAGAGAGAGGAGAGAGAGGAGAGAGAGAGAGAGAGAGAGAGAGAGAGAGAGAGAGAGAGAGAGAGAGAGAGAGAGAGAGAGATATGATGAGAGAGAATCACTGATTGGCTGCTTTCTGCATGGCCCATCTGGGGATTGAGCCAGCAACCCTGGCATGTGCCCTGAATCGAACTGTGACCTCCTGGTTCATAGATCAATGCTCAACCACTGAGCCATGCCAGCTGGGCTCATTTCTTTATTTTTCAATTACAGTTGACATACAGTGTTAGATTAGTTTCATGTGTACACCCCAATGATTTAGACATTATATAATTTACTAGGAGACTATCCCAATAAATATCATACCCATCTGACACCTTACATAATTATGAGAATATTATTAACTATCTTCCCTATACTGTATTTTACATCCCCATGACTATTGTGTTATTTCCAATTTGTACTTCTTAATCCCTTCACCTTTTTCACTCAACCCTCCAATCCCCTCCCATCTGGCAACCATCAAACTGTTTTCTTTATCTTTGAGTCTGTTGCTGTTCTGCTTATTTGTTTATTTTATTTTTTAGCTTCAATTATTGATAGCTATGTATTTACTGCCATTTTATTATTCATATTTTTTATCTTTTTTTCTTCTTCTTAAAGAAGAGCCTTTAGTATTTTTTGTAATATCAGTGTGGTGGTGATTAACTTCTTTAGCTTTTTCTTGTTTGGGAAGCTTTTTATCTGTCCTTGCATTCTAAATAATACCTTTGCTGGAGAGAACCAAGTCGGCGGCATGAGGTATATACCTAAATGCGCAGCCTCCACAACTACATTATAAAAATACAACTATACAGATAAACAGCCATCCTCCAGAACCAAGGGAGAGGAAACTTTACAACGAGAAGGCAAGAGAAGGAATGCAGTGAGACTGAGTAGAAGCTCCCGGCATCAAAACTGAGAGGTATGGATGCGCGGAATGGAAGCGGCAGTGCAGGTGAAAGGGTGGCGGCAGCTGAGCCTGGGTCTGAAGCTTAGAAGGAGATTATAAACTCCGGGGTTGCACTGAATGTGATACGGGCTGTAGGGCAATGGGGAAGAAGACCAGTGGCGTTCTAGCAGTGCTGTTCGCAGCGATCACTGACGCGGGGACTCAGAGGCATGCAGACACCAGGGCGTGAAGGCACCAAACCCTGGAGAAGCCGTAGAGTCAGCGAGGGGCAGCCATTGTGGGTGGCTCCTCCCCGGTGATTCTGAGACCCCGTCCCACCCCACCTACAACCCCACCCAAGCTGTGCGCTTGCCTGCCTTCAGCATAACCTAAGGGTCTGCTGCTGGGACAGAGCTCCAAAAGATCTAAACCCCAAACAATGAGGAGAAAGGCCTGCAGGTCATTTTCTCCCAGTGATACCTCCCAGTGATAACTACAAGACTGTGCACCCAGCCTTCAAAGGCGTACAACAAGAGTGTCCACCCCAGGTGATTGGGGAGGCTGAATCACTGGGCCCTATAGGACACCTACACAGAAAGCCACCCTATCAACGAGCAGCCAAAATGCGGAGACTAAGAAACAGGTCACAAATGACAGAAATAGAAGAATGCAAACAACTGGATATAGAGTTCAAAACCACGGTTATTAGGTTTTTCAAGAATTTTCTAGAAACCGCTGATAAATTTGAAAAGGACCAGCTAGAAATTAAGCATACACTGACTGAAATAAAGAATAATATACAGAGATCCAACAGTGGATGAGAGGATCGAAAGAATCAAGTCAAAGATATGAAATATGAAGAAGCAAAACCCACCCAGCCAGAAAAGTCAAAAGAAAAAAGAATCAAAAATTATGAAGATAGTGTAAGGAGTTTCTGGGACAACTTCAAGTGTACCAATATCAGAATTATAGGGGTGCCAGAAGAAGAGAAAGAGCAAGATATTGAAAACCTATTTGAAGAAATAATGACAGAAAACTTCCCCACTTGGTGAAAGAAATAGACTTCCAAGTCCAGGAAGCTAACAAGGAACAAAAGGAACCTAAGGACCACACCAAGACACATCATAATTAAAATGCCAAGAGCAAAAGACAAGGAAGGAGAGAATCTTAAAAGCTGAAGAGAAAAGCAGTTAGTTACCTACAAGGGGACATCCACACTATTGCCAGCTGATTTCTCAGCAGAAATTTTGCAGGCCAGAAGGGAGTGGCAAGAAATATTCAAAGTGATGAACAGCAAGAACCTACAGCCAAAATTACTTTACCTAGCAAAGCTATCATTCAGAATTGAAGGTCAGATAAAGAGCTTCACAGACAAAAAAAAGCTAAAGGAGTTCATCACCACCCAACCAGTATTATATGAAATGCTGAAAGGTATCCTTTGAGAAGAGGATGAAGAAAAAGTAAAGATAAAAACTATGAACAACAAATACATATCTATCAACAAGTGAATCTAAAAATCAAGTGAATAAAAATCTGATGAACAGAATAAACTGGTGAATAGAATAGAATCAGAGGTACAGAAAGGGAGTGGACCGACAATTTTGGGGGTAAAAGGTGTTGGGGGTGTGGGAAGAGAATGGACAATAATCGTACACCTATGGATGAAGACAGTGGGGGGCGGCTAAGGACAGAGAGTGGGGTGGAACTGGGAGGAGGAAAAAAGAGGAACAACTGTAATAATCTGAACAATAAAGATAAAAACATATAAAATAAATAGCTTTGCTGGGTAGAGCAATTTTGGCTGTAGGTCCTTGCTTTTCATCACTTTAAATAATTCATGTCAATCTGTTCAGACCTGCAATGTCCTATTGAGAAATCAGCTGACAATATTATGGGAGCTCCCTTGTAGGTAACTAACTGCTTTTCTCTTATTGCTTTTAAGATTCTCTCTTTATCTTTAACTTCTGGCATTTTAATTATGATGTGTCTTGGTATGGGCTCTTTGTGTGCATCTTGTTTGAGGTTCTATGTTTCCTGTATTTGTATGTCTATTTACTTCCCAGGTGGGGGAAATTTTTTGTCATTATTTCTTCAAATAGGTTTTCAATATCTTGCTCTCTCTCTTCTTCTGGCACTCCCATGATGCAAATGTTGGTATACTTGAAGTTTTCCCAGAGGCTCCTTACTCTGTCCTCATTTTTAAAATGATTTTTTCTTTTTGCTGTTCTGATAGGGTGTTTTTGCTTTCTTATATTCTAAATTGCTGTTTTGGTTCTCTGCTTCATTTTCTCTACTGTGGTATCCATGTAATGTGTTCTTCATTTCAGTTTTGGTATTCCTCATTTCTGACTGATTCTTTTTTTATGCTTTCCATGTCATTTTTATGCTGTTGAAGTTCTATTAAGTTCATCTACTCTTCCCCTGAGTTCATTGAGAATTTTTATAACCTGAATTTTGAACTCTGCATCTAGTAGATTGCTTATCTCCATTTTATTTAGCTCTTTTTCTGGAGTTTTGTTCTGTTCTTTCATTTGGGACATGTTTGTCTTCTTATTTTGGTGCCCTCCCTGTGTTGTGTGTATTTGGTAGAGCTACTATGTCTCCCAAACTTGGTAGTGTGGCCTCAATGTAGTGGGTGTCCTTTAGGATCCAATGGTGTAGCCTTCCCTTTCAACTGAATTGGACACTCTAGATGTGCCCCTGTATACAAGACACTCTAGGTGTGTCTCTTTGTAGTTGAGCCTTGGTTGTTGTTTGCAGGTCAATGGAAGGAATTTACCCCTAGACCAATCACCAGTGACCACTGTGGAGTATCAGCTGTGCAAGGGTTGACCCCATGAAGCGGGAATCACTTTAGCGGGGCTCTGGCACCTGCTGAGTCCACCTTTAATGTGTCACTTGTGGAGGTGATTGAATGGTTCTTCTCCTTTCACTGAAGCTGTCCACTGGGTGCACTAACTGTGGGGCCTTCCAGGAGGTGCGGGCCAAGGTCAGCTACTGCCTGTGTTTTGCCTGGGATCACCCAGCATAATCTATAAAACGATCTGCAGGTGGCTGCCACTTGTTCTGGGCTTGGAAGTGCCCAAGAGAGGCCAACCTGTGAACCAAGGCCAGATGCCACTAGTGCTGTACCTGGAGCCACCTACCAAGAGGTATGGGGCATGCTGAGGCCAGCTGCTGCTTGTTTGAGAGGTTTTAGGAAAGTCTGAAGCATGAGCCAAGACAGATCATTTGTATGGAAAAACACTGGAAATAGCTTGGGTGGGGCCACAAGTTGGTAAGGTAGAGTCTCAGGGAATAACCAGAGTGGGGCACACAGTGACTCTGAGGGCAGGCCTAAGAAAAGGAACAATGGCCTCTACCAGCACATCTGTCTTGGAGAAACTGCCCCAGCCCTCACCCTGATGACAGACATTTCAGTTCCTCCTTGTATGTCCCTAGTACCTTTTGAGCTGCCCCAGCACTGAAACTTGGAGTAAGTCAGTGTGTGGGCCCTTTAAGAACTGCCTGGGACTCCAGAAGCCCTCCTTCTCACTCAGCCATAATCCCTGCTGATTTTTACAGCCAGAAGTTGTGGGAACTTTTCTTGCTGACACTGGAACCCTGAGCTGGTGGGCCTAGTGTGGGGCTGAGATCCTCCTCAGGGAAATACTCCTCAGAGGAGGCCTCCACACCTGAGATATCCCTCCCAATTTTATCCACCACACATGGGTGTAGGACTAGCCTCTTCTGCCATCTTCACCCCTCCTTACAGTCTCAACTAGTATATGTGGCTTCTTCTTTATATTCTTAATTGTGGGACTTCCACTTAAGTGCTTCTGAATAATGGTTGTTCTGTAGGTTAGTTATATTTTTTATATGGTTGTGGGAAGATGCATTTACCTCCACCACCATCTTGACCTGAAGCCTTACGTTAATTTTTAAATGTAAATTAGATCCTAAAATTTTGACACTTGAGCAGATACTTAAATTTGCTCTATTTATTAGATGGAATTTTTTTTCTGTGATAAGTAGAATTATCTTTACAACTATTGTATGAAAGCATGTTAGTATAAGTAAATGTACAGTTTGTGCATAATTTCTTACTCTGTGGGAGGCATAAATTTTATTTCCAATTAATGAAAATTATACAAGTAGGATTGATCCAAAGAATGGAGTAGTTCTAAAATAATTTGTTTTAGGAGGGAACAATCATATATCTTATTATGAAGAGTTTATTTAATAAACTAAGAGCTTTATTTTATAGTAGGGGCCCAGTTCACAAAAATTTGTGCACTTGGGAGGTCCCTCAGCCTGGCCTGTGCCCTTTTGCAGTCTGGCACCCCTCTGGGGATGTCCACCTGCTGGCATGCTTGGCCAGCCTGGGTGAGGGGCTGAAGGCTGTTTGCAAGCTGGCCAAGCTCTCCAGTGTGGACCCTCACCCCATGGGGGTGTAGGCAGCCTGGGTGACGGGCTGAGGGCTATTTTCAGGCTGCTCACAGTCCCTTCAGGTTTTGGGTCCCTACTGGGGTACCTGACCAGCCTGGGTGAGGGGCTGATGGCTATTTGCAGCCTGGCCAAACCCCTCAGTGGGGACCCTCACCCCACTGGGGTGTGGGCAGCCTGGGTGATGGGCTGAGGGCTGTTTTCAGGCTTTCAGGCTGCCCATAGCTCCCATTGACCCAACGTCTCAGCAAGGCTGGCTGGAAGTAGGTTTCTGGGGGTTATTTTATCTTCTATAATTGATACACTGTTCCTTTAAGCCAAGGCCTAGGCAGGTAACAAAGCCTCCTGTCTGCTTCAGCTTCATGGCTTTTATATTTGAAAGAATGTTGCCTTAATAGACGCGCCCATCCGACCTAGGCAGACAGTTTCCTCCATTGGTGGTGCAACGGAAGCCTGTTGTTGGCTTCAACTCCGTGGCTTCTATAATTGAAACAATGTTGCAACAATGTTGCCTGAGCCAGGAGAAGCCCAGCCGGCCTAGGCAGACAGTTTCTTCCTGGTGCAACGGAAGCCTGCTGTTTACTCTAGCTCCATGACTGCCAGCCTCCATCTTGGCTGGGTTAATTTGCATACAGCCGCTCGGATTGGCTGGTGGGTGTGGCTTAGGCATCCCTTAGAAATGGTCAATTTTAATATTACTCTTTTATTAGATTAGATTTTTAAAGATGTGTACATCATTTTTAAAACATCTTTGATGTCATTTATTTGTAAAAAAAAGTTTTCTTCAGCAATTATCAAGGAATTGATTAAACTCATGAATTAATCTTTTTGTCTTTCTACATACACACAAATTGGTATGGCCTCTGATTTTCAAAAATCTTAGGAAACCTAAATGAAGTGTATAGACCCATGGACAGGAATTAAAAGTTAATTTTTGTGTTAATCTAAATGTATACATAGACATATATGCATTTAGTGGTGCTACTGGGAATGGTAGACCCTTCTCCCCACGTGCTAAATTTTATTGATGTACATTCAAAAGCTTATAGAACACACTTTCATAAGCCTGTTTGTCAATATTTTGTATTTTATACAACCATTTTTCTCCCTACACTTGCTGTTGCTAAAATGACATACATCCTGATATTTAGATAAAGGCTATATGAAGAAACCAGTATTTTGGCTCTTTCAACATTTTGAAAATTGTCATGTAAACATATTTTAGTATGTGCTAAATTTATGGTAACTCTGGTTACTACAATGTGTTTATGAATGTGGATATAAATAGCATTTTAGTAAAAATATGTGTACATATATTGAGCCTCTGCTCTGAGAATAGTACAGCTGTCATTTTTATAGACCTTGTACCCTACCTTTGTCCCTACAACCTAAGGACTTTATTCTTAATCCCTTGCCGTATTATAAATTTATTGGGTAAGATAAGCAAAAGGTAATGCCTCTTTATAAAACTTGGAAAACCTCTGTGTTAGGATTAAATTATCCTGATTAAATGAGTGCGTAATGAAATGCAGAGATTTCCTGACCCTGTACTTCAGAGTTATCAGCCATTAATGGTTTGTCTATGAAATCTCAGCCTTTCACTAAATTATTTCTAAGTAGAGAAAATAAAACTAGTCACTCAATATTCTTAGGCTTCCCTTATGTGGTTTCCTTTCTCCTGCATAGTCACTCTCAGGAGTTTTCTAGTCTGCAATTGAAAAATTTTTAGCTAGTAGAATTTCATGTAGTGAGAGATTTGCAGGCAACAAGGTCAATTTTTAAAAATTATGTTACCCAGTCTATTTAGCATAAGTTTGGCCTAGGAGTGAGAAGAGAACGCAGTATTTTGTAGATTTCTTTCTTTGACTGGTCTGATCATTGTTAAGCCAAATTCCTCCTTCATCATTATTCACCAACTAGAGGCCCAGTGCATGAAATTCATGCACAGGGGTGGGGGGAGGCAGGAAGGGGAGTGTCCCTCAGCCCGGCCTGCACCCTCTCCAATCTGGGATCCCTCTCACAATCCAGGACCATTGGCTCCTCACCACTTACCTGCCTGCCTAATCACCCCTAATCACTCTCCCCTGTCAGCCTGATCACCCCTAACTGCTCTACCTGCCTGCCTAATCACCCCTAATCACCTCTGCGTCAGCCCCCGCCACCATGGCTTTGTCCAGAAGACATCCAGTCTATCCAGTCTAATTAGAATATTACCCTTTTATTAGTATAGATGTTTTCTCTGTTTCAGCTTGCATCCCCTGGAGTAGTCAGGCACAACTATTAACTATTGGGAAGTAGAAAGCATATCTGGTGTCCCCAGGCTCAAAGTTTAATGAAAAGAGAACATATTTTGAAACCATCATTTTGACAGACCTACTTTGAAGGATATAATCAAGACTTTCTGAAAACAGAAGAAAATACTAGTTTTATGTTTTCCTATGAACTTAAACACTAATCAACAGTTTATTATTGAGAAATTTAAGCAACAGGCATTCTTGTCCCATCCTTGACCTTTCTCCACTTTTCTCTTACTGCTCTCTCTGCTTTCATGTTTTCTACATTGCTACGATCCTGATATTAATCTCATCTGAAGCACCATATCCAAAATGCACCAGTTTTGTCCCTCTTCATTTAGATTCCTTTGAGAGATATTTACTCAGATGGGCCACAGAGTCCAACCCACCACTCGATTCCTTCATTTGCCAATATACTATGGGGACAGAGTGGCAGCAGAGTCTTGTGATTGGTTAAGACTTACTAGGGACCCTAAATATCAATTCCCTTGGGCAGTAGCACCTTTAATATATTTATTCTTGCAGAGTTTGAGGGAATGGAACACTGTCAATTATTAAAATGTTTTTATTGGCCACTAGTGCCCTACAGATTAATTGGTTGCCTTTTTTCTGTACTCAGTATCTATACATATTTCACCAAAATTAATTTTACATCTTATGGTAGGAAATTAAAGTTTTTGTAGTCATATAGAAATTGCCTAATTTTAAGTGGAATCTTTTTTCCCCTGTTAATTCTTTTACCATATGAGAAGGTATACAGTATCAAAGAGACAGTATTACTTGTTATAATTACTGTACCATGAGTTCATTGAAAAATGTAACAATCACTTTTGTTTTGTAGGACAAATTATTCGAGAGAAAAGAATTATAGAACCAGTAAATAACAAAGAAGTAGACTATGAAGTAGGGAATATCCCAACAGAATGGGAAGGTAAGTTTCTACTCTTAGTGATATCTTCTGGAAGGCAAATTATTTAACTACATACAGATTCAATAAAAGAACATATAATTACATGTTCTCTTTTTGCAAAAACTCTTACAATCTGAATCCATAAAAACTTTTTTTAAACATTTCATTTCTTTGAAAATTGTGGAGATGCCACATTTTTGTAAGGGAGCACAATAATGAAATAATAAGGGAACATATGTATCATGAAAACAACCGTTAAACAGCAGAGCTGGGACTAGCACAAGTGAAGCTCCAAAGATAAAAATTGAAAGTAGCGCTCACTTTCATGTGCTGACACTACATTTGCACAATCCCAGGGGTTAAATCCTATTTCTGACCCTCACTACCCACATGAACTTGGGAAAGTAACTCAAACTTCTCAGCCTTACCTTTGTCTTTATAAATTGTGGCTAACTTGCTGTAGGTAGCATTTGAAGTATTTGTTCAATTTACCATGACCATGTTAGCTGACCTCCTGTTCAGATAAGGATGGACACTCGATCCCTATCAAACATTGGAATTAAGGTAAAAGATCAAAGAGAGAGAAAAGAGTAGGAGCAGTCTCTCAATATAGCTGGGACAGTCACATTTGAACTGGTAGCTTGTGGGTGGCTATCTTCAATCCACTACTTAAGCTTCGTTGCGGAAAAAGCTCATCTACTTAGAAGAAAATAGAAACCAGCCTGCCAAGAGAAGTATATAGCAAGACAAAGACTATTTCCTAGGTTCCCAGCAGTTTTCCAGTTCCCAGCTTCATTTCTTTTTTTTCTTTTTTTTAAGTATTCCTTTTTTTAAAAAATTTTATTGATATTGATTTTTTACAGAGAGGGAGAGGTATAGAGAGTTAGAAACATCGATGAGAGAGAAACATCGATCAGTTCCCTCCTGCACACCCCCTACTGGAAATGTGCCCGCAACCAAGGTACATGCCCTCTACCAGAATCGAACCCGGGACCCTTCAGTCCACAAGCCAACGCTCTATCCACTGAGCCAAACTGGTTAGGGCTCATTTCTTTCTGAATGAAGTTCAGCTGCAAGTCTACCTTTGAGTTCTAAGTACCATCCCACACCCTTGTTATATATTTTCCCTTTTTCCTTAGCAGTTCTTAGCCTAGTGCCTGGCACATAGGGAGGCAGGTAGTAGTAAGTGTTCGGTAAATATATATTGACTATATGAAATTTAGCTTGAGTTGGCTTTTATTTAGCAACTAAAGGAACTTTTTCTAAAATACTAATACCTAATTTAAATATCACTTAATAGTTATCAAGTGTTTACGTATATACCTGGTATTATGCTATTGCTTTTAAAAATTGTTATATAGCTTAATCAACATAACAATCCTGAGTTAGACACTGTAATTATACTCATGTAATAGGGAATCTAAGATCAAGAACAATTAGATAAATTGCCTAGGTTCTACAGCTATACACTCTAAGCAGTAGACCAATTGCTTCCTGGTAGGTGTAGCATGATACCTAATATATGGTAGTTATAAGTATTAAGTTACTTTTATGCCAGCATGTGAGTGTAAATATTTCCCTGGAAATATATTTTTCCATTTCTTATTAGCTATGAAAATACTAGAACTATGAAAAAGAACATTAAAATGGGTAGATACCGTAGGCTTTTTGAAGAAATACTGCATATAAACTGGCAACTTCTAGGAGGAGTAAATTGAGCTTTCTTATTTTAACAGACTTTTCAATGTTGTAAGCTACATTTGCAATTCTCAAGTAATGCTTGTGCCTTCTTATAATGAGCCTATTTTATCATTTTCCCCAATAATAGTATAGAATTAAAGTGTGTATAGAAATAAATTAAGTTATAAATAAACAAATAGGTAATGACATTTTTTTAGCCTTTACAACTTTCAGAGAATTAGAATAAGCTCTAATGCTTTTTATGGCTCTGTCCTAATCTAGTAATTCAATATAACTGTCCCGTAGGGCATACCCTAAAAACAAATGTATCACCCACACATGAAACTAAAATTATTTCTATAGTGTTATATATCAATTAAATGGAAAAAATGAGAAGTTCATACCATGAAAAAGTAAATTGAAGTCTAAGTAAATGCACAAAACACTATATACAGGAAAGGAAAGAGGAAAAGATATTTTGAAATAAACAGTATCAACACCAAATGAATCTAAAGTACTTTTAGGTCCAGATGAATATTTGTCAATTACTAGTAGCAAAGTACACATACCTACAAGCTGCATATACTGCCACAATAATGTATTAGACAGCGTGCTCTTTTCGCTTATTTAGTAAATAATCTATTGAGGGCCTTTGCATTCATGGACTTCCCTGTGGGAGAGTGGGAGGGAGAAGACAATAAACCAGACAAATAACTATATAGAATGTTAAAGAAAATAAAGCAGGAAAAAGGAATAGAGAGTGTTGGAGAAGGCTTTTCAATTTTAAGAAGTGGAAGGAAAAGGATTTGCTGAGAAGATGACTTGAATAAAGGCAGAAGAAGGAGTTGGTCATGCAGGTAAACAGCAGAGGAGCATTCCTGGAAAGCAAATGCACAAGCCCTGAGGCAGGAGCATGCTCAGGTGCTTAAGGAACATCAAGGAAGCAGAGTGATTGGAATAGAGCCAAAGGGAAAGTAATAGATAAGGCTAAGAAAGTAGTGGGTGTACTTTCATGTAGGGTGTTACAGGCCAGAGCAGTCAGATGCTCTGAGTTGTATTTAACAGGATCACTCTGGCTGCTGCATTGCAACGAGACTAAGGCGGTCATAGGCAAAACATGGAGACAGAGGCTCTTGTAATAATTTGGGCAAGGGATAATTGTGATTTGCACCAGAGTAACAGTGGGCATGGAAAGAAGTAGGTGCATTCTGTATCTGTTGTAAAAGTAGAGCTGATGGGATTTGCTGACAGATTGGATGTGGGAATGTGAAAGAAAGGGAGAAGTCAGTGATGACTCTTAAGCTTTTGGGCCTTACCTGGGACCATGGAGTTGTTGACTGAGAGGGACAAGACTGTGGGAGGAAGAAGTTTGGGGGGAAATGGGATCAATTTTGGAAATGTTAATTTTGATATGCCTATTATACATCTAAGTAGAGATAGTGAGTTGTATATAAGCCAAGAATTTAGTGGAAAAGTTTGGGTTGCAGATAAAATTTGGGAGTTGACAGCAAACAAATGACAATTAAAGCCAGGAGACTGGATGAGATCACAAAGGGAATGAGTGTAAATGAAAAATGAGAAGTTGAAAGACCGCCCTCTCACCCCCCCCCCCCCCCCACCCCCCCACCCCGCCCCACGCCCGCCACCGCTACTCCCAAGGTTTAGAGACAAGACAAAAAAGGAACATCCAGAAAAGTAGGAGAAAAAAAGAGTGTCATGTGCTAGAAGCCAAATGTCAGGGAGAAAGAAGTGATCAACTATGTCAAATGAGGACTGAGCTTCTTAGACCTGTGGATTTATAGTTCCCATCAAATTTAGAAAAAAAATTTGCCATCATTTCTTCAAATTTTTTTCTGTGTCCTTTTCTGTCCTCTATTTTGGAGAATCCATTTATAATTTTAAGCTGCTTTAAGTTTTCTCACAGCTCACAGATGCACTGTTCATTTGTGGAGACTTTTCCTCTTTGGGTTTCATTTTGTATAATTTCTCTTGCTGTATTTTCACGTCTCTATTTAATCTTTTTTTTTTTTTTACAATGTCATATTCCTATTAATCCATCTGGAGTATATTTCATTTTAGAGATTGCATTTTTCATCTCCACTATTTTGATATGGGTCTGTTTTATATCTTCCAGGTCTCTACTTAATATATTTTACCTTTCCACTAGCTTTTTTAACATATGGAGTGCAATAATAACTTTCAATATTCTTGTCTGCTAATTCCACCACCTGTGTCAGTTTTCAGTTGGTTTTGGTTTGTTGATTCTTTTCTCCTCAATATGGGAAGTTTTTTCTGTTTATTTGCTCAGCAATTTCTGATTAGATATTAGACATTTCAAATTTGCCTAGTTGGATACTGGGTATTTTTGTTCTCCTATATATATTCTTGAGCTTTATTCTATGACAGTTAAGTAACTGGGAAACAGTTTGATCCTTTCAGGGCTCATTTTTAAGATTTGTTAGGTGGACTGGAGCAGCATTTAATCTAAGTCTAATTATTCTGAACTGTTGATGCAAGTAATCAATGCCATTTTTTCATATTTAGAAGTAAGTCACAGGTTCTGCCTTTATTCATGGGGAAGAGATCACACAAAGGCATGAATACTATGAGGTGGGGGTTGTGGAGGCAACCTTAAGAGTCTGTTCTTTACACACAGTAACATGAATTACTGTACGAACAACATGTTGAGTAAAATAAGCTAGATGTAAGATTATATACTGGAAGATTCCACCTATAAGAAATTGTAGATAAGGCAAAACTAATCAATGGTGACAGAAAGTATGTCATTCATAGGGGGATGTGGGTGCATATAGTCAGACACTAGAGAACTTTTGGGGATGATGGAAATGTTCTGTATACTGATCATGGTGCTGGTCACAAGGCTGTACACATTTGTCAGAACTAATGGAATTGCATATTTAAAATAGTGTCACTGTATTGTAATATAGATTGTATTTCAATAAAGTTGATTAAAAAAAGAACAGTAATAGCTGTGAACATCACAAAATTTGTAACTTAAATATGCCAACTAAATCTAATATCCTTAAGATATGCTTAAGGGTCAGTAGTCAGAAAATGACTCATTTTGCCCTTTCCCAGTTTGGCTCAGTGGATAGAGCATCAGCCTACAGACTGAAGGGTCCTGGTTCGATTCCAGTCAAAGGCATACACCTCGTTTGCAGGCTCTATCTCTGGCACAGGATGGGACCATGTGGGAGGCAACCATTCGATGTGTCTCTCTCACATCTCTCTCTCTCTCTCTCTCTCTCTCTCTCTCCCTCCCTCCCTCCCTCCCTCCCTCCCTCCCTCCCTTCCCTCCCCCTTCCCCTTTCCATGTTCTCTAAATATCAGTGGAAAAATATTCTTGGGTGAGGTTTAACAAAACCAAACAGAAAATGACTCATTTCATTTGAAGAATTTTCACAATTTAAAAATATAGATTTTTTAATATTTATAGTTCTTTGTGATATGTCAACACCCAGAACTGGCAAAGATCATTTTTTAAAAGGTAAAGCTTTATTATGGTGTCTTTCCCTTAAGTAAACAACACATACTTCTATAATACCTTTTATATGCAGACTGGTGGGTGACCTTTCTATAATTTTAGTTCTGAATGGTCTACTGAATCTGGTGATGAATATCTCATTTACCTTAATCCCTGCTGGCAATGCTTCTATAAGTATATTAGCTATTTTCAGTGTCTGTGGAGATTTGTAGAATGTATGCTTCATGAAGTATTTTCCTGTCTGCTTCTTCTAGTCCCTTTTAGTTATTAATGGGAGCTTTAATTTGCATGCTCACTTTCATGCTCATTATAGTGAGTTATATTCCAATAAGAATATTAAAGTTCAATGAAAATCTTATGCATACTGATGAGAATGCAAAGGAACATTGATGAAAGAATGCTAGGATCTTAAGGCATAAACTGTCCAGTTGTCTTGCTAAATTCTGTTCAAACTATGGTTACATTTTAATGAGGACTGATACAGAACCCACCTTACAGATATATTTACCAATGGTAAATCATTATATAATTTATAATTGGATACAGGTTCAGTTCCAGATTATTCTGAGGTAAAAAGAAAAAAAAAGTAGTGATTTGATATTAATGCTTATTTTTATTCCTTCCTCCTTTTAAATTTTGTCAACCTTCAGCAGGACATTTCCTTTTTTGTAAAAGTGAATGGAAAACTAGGGATGATTATATAATTGAGGAGTCACATTGAAAATTTCCAGTTGTAAACCTTTCTTGGGTGCATAACAAAGAATAGCCATCAACCATCATCTCAAGGAGACATTTCAAGTATCTGGTTATTGTAGAATTATAAATATATAAATTTATTTCAGCAATTGCTTTTATGTAAATTAAAGTTTTTTTCCCTTCAGCCATTTAAAATAAAGCCAAAGTAAACCCTTATATATTTTCTTGGAGATTAGTGTCCCATGAGAGTGAATAGTCTAGGTGGTACTTAATACATTATCTGAATTATATTATATTCTTACATTTATGAATGAATTTTATAAACTTATCCAAAACCAGTAAGCTTTAGAAAACACAGATCAGACTTTCCTCAACCTATTAATGTACCTTGGAATTAAAAACAAATATTTGTATTTTATTGAAATATTTGTGCACTAGGGGGTGTCCCTCAGCCCGGCCTGTGCCCTCTCACAGTCTGGGACCCCTTGGGGGATTCCACTGCTGGC
>PVJC01039256.1:0-16354 GCA_004026665.1 Murina feae | reverse complement strand
CCCCCCCCTCCGTCCTCTTCCATAGGTGTACGATTTTTGTCCAGTCTCTTCCCACACTCCCAACACCCCTGTCCCCCCTGAGAATTGTCAGTTCACTCCCTTTCTATGCCACTGATTCTATTCTATTCACCAGTTTATTCTGTTCATCAGATTTTTTATTCACTTGATTTTTAGTTTCACTTGTTGATATGTATTTGTTGTTCATAATTTTTATCTTTACTTTTTCTTCTTCTTCCTCTTCTCAAAGGATACCTTTCAGCATTTCATATAATACTGGTTGGGTGGTGATGAACTCTTTTAGCTTTTTCCTGTCTGTGAAGCTCTTTATGTGACCTTCAATTCTGAAGGATAGCTTTGCTGGGTAAAGTAATTTTGGCTGTAGGTTCTTGCTGTTCATCACTTTGAATATTTCTTGCCACTCCCTTCTGGCCTGCAAAGTTTCTGTTGAGAAATCAGCTGACAGTCATATGGGTGCCCCCTTGTAGGTAACTGACTGCTTTTCTCTTGCTGCTTTTAAGATTCTCTGTCTTTTGCCCTTGGCATTTTAATTATGATGTGTCTTGGTGTGGTCCTCCTTGAATTCCTTTTGTTTGGGATTCTCTGCGCTTCCTGGACTTGTAAGTTCATTTCTTTCACCAGGTAGGGGAAGTTTTCTGTCATTATTTCTTCAAATACGTTTTCAATATCTTGCTCTTTCTCTTCTTCTGGCACCCCTATAATTCTAATGTTGGTACGCTTGAAGTTGTCCCAGAGGCTCCTTACAGTATCTTCATATTTTTGGATTTTTTTCTTTTTTTTCCCCTGGTTGGGTGTTTTTTGCTTCTTTGTATTTCATATCTTTGACTTGATTCTTGTGATCCTCTAGTCTGCTGTTGGATCTCTGTATATTATTCTTTATTTCAGTCAGTGTATGCTTAATTTCTAGCTGAATTTAAATTTATTGGCAGTCTCTAGAATATTCTTGAAAAACCTTATAACTGTGGTTTTGAACTCTATAGCCAGTCGTTTGCTTTCCTCCATTTCTGTCATTTGTGATCTGTTTCTTTGTCTCCGCATTTTGGCTGCTTCCCTGCATTGATAGAGTGGCTTTCTGTGCTAGGTGTCCTATAGGGCCCAGTGGCTCAGCCTCCCCAATTACCTGAGGTGGACACTCTTGGTGCACTGCTTTTTGGCTTTCTGCACAGTCTTGTTGTAGCTAAGCCTTGATTGCTGTTGGTATCACTGAGAGGAATTGACCTCCAGGCCACTTGGCTGTGAGAATCAGCTGTGTCTATGGTGTGAGAACTTCTGTGCTGGAGACACCCTTATGGGGCAAGACTTGCTTCAGTGGGGCTTTGGTGACCACTGAATCTGCCCCCTGAGTGTGTCCCTTATGGATCTGAGGAGTTGTAGACTGGGTGGTTCTGCTCTGACCACTGGGTACACTAGCTCTTGGAACTCTAAAGAGATGCTATTTTAGCTTCTGCCTGAGGTTTCCCAGTTTTTATATGCAAAAGCCTCTGCACACAGCTTGAGTGGGGCAGGGTCTCGGGGAATCAATAGGGTGGAGCAAACAGCTATGGCTCATTCTCAGTCCTGCCCTAAGAGGCACCAGGTCTCAGTGATCCTCGGCACCGCTGAGAGAAAGCTGCTCTGGAGATGCTCCCAGTGCCAGACAGTCCAGCTCTTCCCCATATGAGTCTGGGTCCCCAGAAACTCACCCACAACTGGAGTTCAGAGCCATCGGGAGCGTGTGCCTCCCTCCGGTATGAAACCTCAGCTGCCAGCCCTTTCCGCAAGCCCCCTTCGCGCGCGCCTCCGTACCTCTACACTTTACTTCCGCACCTCCTCTGAGTCTCAGTCTCTTTCTAGTTGTAGAATTTCCACTCAGCCAGCCTTCCTGTGGGTCTGGGTGGTGTCCGTTTTTTTATTTTCATTGTGGTTTTGAAATGGTTGTTCAAGGCAGCAATCACCGGTGTTTACCTATGTTGCCATCTTGGTTTCTCCTGTAAATTTACCTTTTAAAACATTTTTAAAATTTATTCTTTTAATATGTTTTTTATTGATTTCAGAGAGGAAGGGGGAGGGAGAGAGGGACAGAAACATCAACGATAAGAATCATGGATCCGCTGCCTCCTGCATGCCCCCCACTGGGGATGGAGCCTGCAACCCAGGCCTGTGCGCTTGATGGGAATCGAACTGTGACCTCCTGGTTCATGGGTGGATGCTCAACCACTGGGCCACTCCAGCCAAGCAAATTTATTAATTTCTTATTTTTGTAATTTGAGACCACCATATAACAATACCCAATACTGCATAAAAACACTGGGGTGGTGGTGGTGTGGGATGAGGTAATGTGAAATGTTTCAAAATGATTTCAAGTTTGCATCCAGTTTTTCTTTTCTTAGCTCCCTGTGTTACAAATTGGCCCCACAAGATGGCTGCCCTGAAATTTAAGGCCCAGAAACTCCGATAAAGCCAGGTCCCTGTCTAATGGGGTAAATTGAGACTCTAGAAAATGTGAAAAGCACATGTCTGCCCATCCAGCAATCCTGGTGGATGGCCTAGAGACTGGCATTCGGACACAACTATGGAAAAGGGCTGTTTTGCAGCTCTGTTCGTGAGAGGGGAGTTTAGAAGCAATCTGCTTGTCCAACAATGGTGAAGGAATTAATATAGCCACATGACAGGCCCTTATATAGCAGTTAGGATTAAGTAAATGTGTACATATGTAAAAACATGAATTGATATAGTTATGTAAATATATATATATATAAAATTATACATATCAGGTATGTAAACATGTACCTGTGTGTATAAATATGCATCTATGTATATATGTCAAAAACATGATGAAGAGTACAAGGAGCTCCATGTGTATAATCTGAGTCCGTACCTCAACTCGGGGAGGTATTGCCTCTGGCAAAAGGACAGGTACGCCTTGGCTGGGTAGCTCAGTTGGTTAGAGCATCATCCTACTATACCAAGGTTGTGGGTTTGATCCCCAGTCAGGGCACATACAGTAATCAACCAATGAATGCATAACTGTGTGGAACAACAAATCAATGTTTCTCTCTCCCTTTCTAATAAAATGTATTGTTGTTTTCTTTTTTAAAGGACAAGGGTAGAAATCCAGGTAATGGTAAAGGGAATTTTAACGAAATCCAAAATGTTTTCATTTTAAAACAGTGGCTGGAAACAAATCTTACTGATTTCATAGAGGAAGGGAGAGGGAGAGAAAGATGGTGACCCTCCAGGTTCACGGGTCAACGCTCAACCATTGAGCCATGGAGGCCCAGCTAGAAATATTTTTCAATCTGTCCACCACACCATGGTTTCTTATGGACCCCCAAATTACTAAAGGGTTTCAATGCAATGACTGGTTAAGCTTGATGTGCTAGAGGACAGAGAAGGTAAGATGAACTATCATATATCAAAAGAACATCTTACTAGGTTTCCCCTCTGCTTCACCCTCCAATACAGCATTTTCGGTTTTCACTTTGTGATGAACTGCCCACACGCATTTAAACAGCGTTCATTCTGACACTAATGGGTGTGTTTATATACAGCTCACAAATCATCTCATCCCAAATGATTTTCTGGATAATAACGGACAACTGATAGAAGCTGACGATGGGAAAATTGTCTCGAAAGTCACCTTTACAGTGGTGAAGACTGAGCAGTAAATAGACCTGCAGGCGGCTGTGATTTACCTCATGCCAAAGGAGAACTCCAAAATGACTTATTCGATCATTCCCCGGAAGGCTGTAAACCTGAGTGAGAAAAGGAGGAATCAATAGGAAAACGCAGTTGAGCCCTTTACTACCTGTGGTTCCTCGTGACCTTCTGGAAGGATGAAGATTGATGTTGCAAAGTGCTGAGTCAATGAAGACTTACAAAGACGGACTGGCTGGGATTTGCATTATTCTTAGCTCATGTTATTTTCGCTGTCACTGACCCACTGAGTAACCTTTATTGCTTTTTATCATAATGTGGTATGGACTTATTCCCATGTCCCTTGATGCAGAGGAATTTGGAAGCCAAAGAAGTTTGAGGACCTAAGTCCATGTTTGCTCATGAAGGAAACATTTGCATGGAGGCAGCACTGGGTTTGCTGAACTTCAGGTGAGGTGCGAACTCGGCGCTGTGAGGAAAGGAACGTTGGCCGGCCCTGGGCAGTGAGGCCTGAAAAGCCTTTTAAGTTCTCAAAAATGGGTTTTCACGGTGTATTTTTCTTGAGTTTTAGCCATAGCCAATACCTAGATCTCCGTTTTAACTGAGATGTAATTCACACACCATAAAACTCACCTTAAAATTGTACAATTCAGTGATTTTGAGTACAGGATTCTGATACTCAAGTGACTGAAATATTATTTGCAATAGGCCTTTCCATGCCTTACCAGGAAAACGTGAACGCAATGGAGGTGACACTCAATGGCAGGTTTGGCAGTTTAGGAAAGTAACCATTTAAAAATGGACAAAAGGAAGGAAATGTATAATTTGTACAAGGCCGGTCTAGGCATTCAAATCATATGCTAACTGGTCAATGATTTGAAAAATCATTAACACACAATCAAGAGGTAATATTTTGAACAGTTAAGTCAACCTAAGCTGCAAATACTCAGTTTAAGAGAAGCTGTGATTCCGAAATGCCTTTGGGGAAGAAAAACATTTTTCATTAGGAAATGAATGAACTGTAAACTCGACATATATAATCATAGAAATGTTCCAAGAGACAGTCTGTGTTCATTTCATTGGAGATACGTATTTAGTGAGCAGATTCCTGTAAGGGAAACTTTTCTGAGCCTGCTGCAGGGTACGCACTGCGGAAAGCCAATGAGATGAAAGCCGGAGGACCCCGATGCTGCTCCAGATCAGATAAGGAAACCTGAGTTACTTAGCAACGACGCGCACTAAGATGACGTCTACTCCGATTTAGAGGTTCTGATTCTCACTGGCTAGTATAGGCAGAAATTTCTTTGATGAAACCATTTACAAATTAAAAAAAAAAAATTCCCTGCGGCCCGGCCGGCGTGGCTCAGTGGTTGAGCGTCAACCTATGAACCAGGAGGTCACAGTTCGATTCCTGGTCAGGGCACAGGCCCAGGTTGTGGGCTCGATCCCCAGTGGGGGGTGTGAGGAGAGAGCCGATCAATAATTCTCTCTCATCATTGATGTTTCTCTCTCTCTCCCTCTCCCTTCCTCTCTGAAATCAATAAAAATATAAACTAAAATAAAAAATTCCCTGTGGGCCTTGTTGAGCATGACCAGTGACCTTTGGAAATTAAGGAGAACGGAGCTATAGCAGGCGCTATACTCGAGGCTGCTATGGGACCAACATCCCGTCCATCGAGTTAGGATTTTCTAAAACATCCTGGCAGGCGAGTGACTGAAATATCAGTCACTGGATATGGTGAGGCCCGTGAGACGGCAGTGAGGATCAGAAGGGGGACCTGAGAGACTGTCAGCTGGTCGGGATGGCAGAGGATGAACGGGTTGACCTCCCCACCCCCCAAGCAGCCCGGAGTGTGGCAACAAGACAGCCAAGAGCTGCACCAACTTCCAGTCCTGCCGCCAAGCGACACAAAATCAAAGGAGAGGAAAACAAAGGCCGTCACGAAGAAGGCAGAAAGAAGGAAAAGTTAAGAGCCAAGAAGTGACCTTGCTGTTCTTTGCAATAAAGAAGGAGCACCAGGCCAGACTGACAACTCTCTCCTAGCTCTTTCCAACAAAACGGGCTCGGCTTTATTTAGGGCATCAAAAATAACATCTGGCAGAACGGGGACCGTAACATTACACCACGAAGTAGAGCTGTCGAATCTCAAACAAGTCAGGCAACGCTTTCTTTCTATCACCCAAAATAAGGGTCTGCAGAAAAGGAGCAGTAAGCAAAGGTCTAGCTGCCCCTTTTCTCTTGCCTTCAAAAGCAATTCTTTCTAAAATCTTTGGGGACTACTTGGCAGTTTCTGAGCAAAACTAAAATTTATTCGAGTTGCTCACTTATCATCTAAGAATGAAGAGTTTGCAAAAACCACTTTGCTTAGTGCTAACAAAGAACTAAAAACTGGGATTATTGCTAATAATGCCAATTCCTACGGAAACAGCCTGACCTGCGCACATTTTCCCGAACATCTCACTAGGGACACAGCTGCTTTCTTCTGCTGCCACCGGGGCAGTGGCTGGGGTCAGATGTTGAAGGCTGTTCAGGCATCAAGAAAGTACTACTTAACAAAAATAACTACAGTAATAACTCAAAAGAACTGGGCATCGCCTCTGCCACCAGCTCCCCCGCTCTCGCCTGGGAGCCAGAGCGCAGGGCTCGGCTGAGAAGCTGTCTTCCAGAGCCATGGCTGCTAGTACATCGCCCTGGGGTTCTTAGTGCTGTAGTGCGCCTCACAGGCGGCGACATAGGCGGACTCTGGGAAGAAGTCGTCATGGTACTCAGCTAAAAACCTGCAAGGAGAAAAGAAGCCCATCAGAGAAAGGCAAGAGTCCCCCGAACTCCCTCACCTGTGGCATCTGATGAACCAAAGGAACGGATGAACGGAGCGGATCCAGAGACATGGGACAGGGTGCGAAATCTCGGAGGGCAGGTGGGGGTGGGTGGGTGGGTAGGTGGGAACCAAAGACCTTAAATGCATATATGCCTGGTCCATGGACACAGACAGTAGGGTAGCCTGGGGAGGAGGGCAAGGGAGTGTGGGGGGGGAACGGGCTGGAGGGGGTCAAAGGAGAAAAAAAGGGACATATGTAATACTGTCAACAATGAAGATAAAGTTTAAAAAAAAAAAAAAACTGGAAAAAGAAGAAATGGCCCCAGTGATTACCAAAAGGCTTACATACCAGCAAGGGAAATCTTAACTTCTGACCACTCTAGCATGTCACTGTTTTTTTGGAATTAGGAAGGAAAATTAATATAATCTTGATTTCTGTATCCTGAACTGATTGCTCTCGCTGCACATATGCAGCTTCTACATTAATGACTACTTCATCAGAACCCTTTCGCTGACAAGTGTCCAAATAGAAGCGGAACCTAAACCCCACTAGGTGGCAGCCTTGATCATATAAACACTCTCGTGTAAAAAGGCCTCAGTGACTATTTCTTCACTTTCCTGTTTTAAAAACAAACTCTAACCAATAAATTATAAACTCAGCAAGTGTCACTTGAGACATTCCCAGCGCTCCCAGGGGCTACGTTACACCAAAACCGAATGGTACGAGGACAGAGGCCTTGTGTCCAAATTGCGTCGCCGGAAGTGTTCCAGCTCCAGCTTACGGAACCGAAACATAAGCAAGACCGGCTTACGTCTGGCATGGATGTTACAATGCGGCCATTCAAGAGCCTATAAGACACAGATGCTACCCTGCAGCGACACGCGCTTCCCCGTGGAGGGCTAAGACCCACTCATATGGGTCATATTAACTAGGGAGCTAAGTAGCTTCATGTTTGTTTCTCCGGCCTCTGCCCATCTGTCCAAATTCCTAAAAATGTAAGGATAAACCTCTGCACTACCTTCTTCAGTAAAAACCAAGACAAATTTCATTCAAGAGTGGACTTTTTCTTCTTTCATGGTATCCCTTTTATAGCAATTACTAGTAATGAGTCCACTGATTCTCTAGTTGATGCCTTTGGATACATTTTCAAAACCAATTACTAGATTTATTTGTAAATCTATTTAAATGACTTCCTAAAAATCCCAGTTTCTATTTTGTTTTGGGCATACTTCAAAATAAGCAGACTCTGCTATGCTAACTTGTAGCTATCTCTTCATGATTGGTTGGCATTATTTGATTTCAGCTTATAAAAACATTTTTTTATCTTCACCCGAGGATATGTTCATTGATTTTTAGAGAGAGAGAAAGAGGTGCAGGGAGGGAGAGAGAGAGAAACTCAATGTGAGACATTCATCGGTTGCCTCCCGTACTCTGCCCTGACTAGGACGCGAACCCGCAACCTTTTGGTGTATGGGACAGCGCTCTAACCAATTGAGCCACCAGGCCAGGGCTCAGATTACGAACTTTTTATGCCAAATGGAATTGTGGGTTTGTTTGACAGGGAGGCTGAAAGGGAAGAGGATGATTTTGAAACTTGTTTATAGTGAAATGTCACCAAGTCTATTTTCACTCGTGGACACTTTATTCAAAATGGCTACATGAAAGTATCTTTTAAAAACTCCAAGACCCAGTTCTCTGGCTGGAGTGCTCTCCACTCTGTGGTGCTTGATTAGCTCTTGCAGGTTGGGGCCTGACTGCAAGGAAAAGACCCCCCTTAAAGAGAAGGAAAAGCCCTGACCGGTTTGGCTCAGTGGATAGAGCATCGGCCTGTGGACTGAAGGGTCCCAGGTTCGATTCCGGTCAAGGGCATGTACTTGGTTGCGGGCACATCCCCATTGGGGAGCATGCTGGAGGCAGCTGATCAATGTTTCTCTCTCATCGATGTTTCTAACTCTCTATCCTTCTCCCTCCTCTCTGTAAAAAAATCAATAAAATATATTTATTAAAATAAAAGAGAGAAGGAAGAAACAAAGTCAGGTGGAGAGGACAAGCTGGGTGAGCAGCCTTGACCGCCAAGGAGAGGGACTGGTCAGCAGACATCTGGGTGGGGAGCCAGAGAGAGCTGGGCCACGGCGTGGTGGGGGGAGGGGGAAGTAGAGGCGGAGTAAACGATCCTATGATATGCTAAAATGACTGGCTCTATCAGGTGAAGGAAAGAATATCTTTCTTTGAATTCACAAAAGAGGATCAAGCTACCAAATAATCAAGTTCAACACAACACTTGCAAAAAAGGAAATGCACAATATCGATGTCAATAGTCATTTATCTTAACTTGAAAGCTCCAAATCCAACCTGTCGTTGATAATATTTAAGTTAATGTACTTGCAATAAAGAGTCTAATACTTAAGGTACTCCTGAATAAAAAATACAAAATTAAGTTATTAATCTTAATCACTTCTACTGTAGAAATAAACTTTAAATATATATATATATTTTATTTATTTCAGAGAGAAGGGAAAGGGACAGAAAGACAGAAACATCAACGATGAGAAAGAATCACTGATCGGCTGCCTCCTGCATGCCCCACACTGGTGATTGAGCCAACCTGGGCATGTGTCCTGACCCGCCTAGACTTAAACCATGACCTCCTGGGTTATAGGTCGATGCTCAACCACTGAGGCACACTGGCCAGGCAAAATCAACTTTCTTTTCATGAGGTTATCCAACTGGATTCTTCTAGTGAACCAAAAATTTTACCTCTGTACAATGAGCACCCTTGATTTAGAAAGCAGGTAAGTGTGGACAAAGGAAATAGCTAGAACTCCCCTCTATTACAATTACAGTTAGAACTAACTATACTTAGGTAACACTGCTATGGCTTAAAATATCAGAGCCAGCTTCCACATCTGCTAACGAGAAATTCAGAAAACTGAGATAAAAGGCTGTTGAGGTAGCTTTTGACAAAGTAATAAAAATACCTCAGAAAGAGATCAAAGTGCTTCAGTAAAGCCTTCAGGTTCTTCTCAGAAAAGGCCATCTTTCCAAGGATTTCTGGAAGTTTCACTGCATTGAAAAGAGAAGCAAAACCATTTACCATGGGCAGAATCTGGCAACGAGCAGGACACACCCAAGGATCGTCTGGGAGCGTTTTTTCTTATTTGATCTGCAATTAACATCTACATTATCAAACAAAACTAAGAACTCTGAGAACACAAAGACACAGCAATAGCACAAATATTACAAATATCATTTTTAGGAAATTCAAGATTTCTGAAGGGCCTTTTTGTTAAGAGGTTACCTTTCAGTAATTTTTCTTAGACCCCAACATTACCGTAAGATGTACATAAGCTAATAAGTGTGTTAAAGTCAAAGTAAAAAATAAAAGAAGGGGGGACGGGGGGAGGAGAGAAGACAACAGGGACCAGGATTTCTTACCAAACAAACGCAGCAAGTGTTGTGCCCCATAAATGTAGGAGGGTGGAGGCGGCTGGTCGCCTGGAGGGTAACTGTCGGGGACCAGTTTCCAGGACAGGACCTGGGAAATTGAATGCTTTGTTATTGCATCTGAACTCTTCGTTCCCAACAGTCTCAACATCCGGAATCCCGGCAGCAACACCCGTGTGCTTTACCATTCTGTGCCCAATCACGTGTCACACCCCCACCCCCAAGCTCGCCGGCCCTCTGGCACCTCAGGAGTTGCTCCACAGCTGGACCAGGAAAGGGAGGAAATAGTGACAAGTTCCTGACAGTGTGGAAGTCCTGAAGGTAGCCCTCCGACTTCCCCATGGAGCTCTTTGTGGGCATGATCTCAGGACATAGGAGGATAGAATGTGTTTTTATGCTGAAGAGGATCAAGCTACAAAATAAGTTCAACACAACACTTGCAAAAAGAAAGAAATGCACAATATAAAATATTGTGTAGAATTATTATGTAAATACATAGGGGAAAATATCAAGAAGCAAACACCGAAATGTTAACGTTCGTATTTTTAAGTGGTGGAATTATGATATAGGGGTCATGAGAAGATATACATATATGTTTTCCATATCGATTACATACTAGCATACATATTATAGTTTTCTATCATTTTTCAAAACCTTTTTGCCTTTTAAATCAATCCCAGGAGGATCCAACTTCCTTGGCAACATGGAGACACTTCTAATCATCTGAAAATTATAATACATTAAGTAGAGGAAAAAAATATGTCACTATCAAAATATGTACCAGCTTATAAAAATAAAGAGAACCATGGAAGAGAAGACTTAAAATTAGTTTAGGGAAATATTTGACGTCTTGATTTTCAACAGCTGCTACCTATACATTAGCTGCTACTATTTAGGTCATCTTGCACCTTGCCTTTATTGGAAATCTTGCTGTATTCAAGAATGAGGCAGTAAAAAAAGAGGCCAAGGATGTTTTAATATGACTATTGTTCCAAAATCCCGGAATTGCTGCTGCCGTATTCACTTCGGAAGCTAAGTTGACCCTCTGAATCAAGTGAAAATAGACGTCAACCTTGAAATACCTACAATCCGACCTTTTAAGGAAAGTCTGCTGACCCTCCATCACCAAATGTTCTCTGCCCGGTACAGTCATCTGCCCCCGGACACGGAAACAAGGAAATCCCACCCCGGGGTGACAGTGACAGGATAGCCTGCGGGCCTGAGACGTCTCCTGAATCCTGGCGACACTAACTATCTACATCAGGTAAGTGGCCTTCAAAATCGAGTTTTAGCCCTCGCTGGTTTGGCTCAGTGGAGAGAACATCAGCCTGTGGACTGGAGTGTCCCGGGGTCGATTCCGGTCAAGGGCCCAGGCCCAGGTTGCGGGCTCGATCCCCAGTGTGGGGCGTGCAGGAGGCAGCCGATCACTGATTCTCTCAGCATTGATGTTTCTCTCTCTCCCTCTCTTTTCCTCCCTGAAATCAATAAAAAATATATATATAGATTTAAAAAAAAGGGAGTTTTAGAATGAAGCTTCCTGGGGCTGGGTGGGTGGGCAGAGATCAGCCAAAGAACTTGTATGCATCTTTGCATAGCCCAGGACACAGATAATCGGGTGGTGACGGGGGCGGGCTAGAAAGGGGACACATGTAATACTTTCAACAATAGAGATTTAGAAAGCTGAAACGAAGTTTCCCTATCTGTAAAACGGAACCCCAGTGCAAGGTAAGAATATGAGGTAATTTAGGTCAAGTGCCTGGTATAATGCTGACATACAGCATGCCCTCAAAGGGATGACTATTAATATTACTACAGATGGATTTTTGTATTTTTAAATGGTTGGGAAAATAGCAAAAAACAACAAACCAACAAAAACAATGTCTCATCACACATGGGAATGATCTGATACTCAAATTGCGTGTGTGTTGAAGTCTCATTGGAGACAGCACACTCATTCATTCACACAGTGTCTATGGCTACTTTTGCAGTTGGGCAGGCCTGTCAGACACTGTGTGGCCAAAGCTTAAAATATCTACTCTCTGGCCTTCTGCAGAGACAGTGTTGCGACCCCTATTCTATGAAATGAAATCGCAGGGGGTCCTCCAATCGCATCATTTCGTTACACTGTTGATGAGATGCCGTAGAAATGGAACTCTTGTGTTTGTCAATTGGCCTGCGGGAAAACTGGTTTCATTGTATGCTGTTCTCCTTAAAGTCCCATGAACCTACCCAGGACGCTAAGTGAGGACTTCTTGTACTCATGTTTCAGTACGAACAGCTTAAGATAAAAGATAAATGTAAGCGCAACAATGTTCTCATTTTTGAAACCAAGAACACATTGTTACACAGCATCTGAACGCCCTGTTCGCGTCCACAGCCACAGAGCGCCTCTGAGGAAACCCGACTTCCTGCCACGGCACTGAAGCAACCACAAAAGGCTCGCGGACTCTCTACCTCATTGATTTCATTAGTTCTTCTGCCTTCAAAGCTGGCAAACACTGCGCTGCCTTCCTTGCTGGGGGTCACGGGAACAGGTGAGGACGATCTGCTATGCACAGGTGTTTCTTCGGAAGGAACAGATGTCAGTTATTCACTGAGAAATCACGCGGCTGGGGAGGAAAACCAGCTGGAAGACATTACAAACAGCAGAGGACTTATCTCTAACAATAAGGCCCTCCTATTACAAAGACAGCGCCTAGGATGTTATTTGGCAAAAAAAAAAAGAAAGAAAAAGAGAAGAGAAAAGAAAAGAAGGACTCAACTATTAAGACGCTACAGCATGATGAACCTTGATGGTGCTGAGTGAAAGGAGCCACAGACAGAAGGCCACACACCGTATGACTCAATGGGTCACCATTCGTGCCCAGAGGAGGCGAATCCATAGGGGCAGCAAGCAAGTGGCGGGTGCCCAGCATCAGGGGAGGGACTTGGGAGTGACTGCTAACTGACTTGTGACCCAGAGCTAACCCAGTAGCACCAAGCATCCAGCTACAGCCAGCATGTCAAACTCACAACTGGCACGCTTCATTTAAATAAGTGCACAAACATTTGTGCACTGGGCGGGGGTGGGGGGTGGGGGGAGAGTACTTCAGCCTGGCCTGTGTCCTCTCGCAGTCTGAGAGCCTTCAGGGGATGTCCACTTGCCAGCGGGGAGCAGGCCTAAGCTGCAGTCAGACATCCTTAGTGCTGCTCAGGAGGCGGGAGAGGCTCCCACCACCACGGCTGTGCTGGCAGCTGGCAGCCTGGCTTGTGGCTGAGCAGAGCTCCCCCTGAGAGAGTGCACTGACCACCAGGGGCAGCTCCTGCATTGAGCATCTGCCCCCTGGTGGTCAGTGTGTGTCATAGTGACCAGTGATTCCCAGTCGTTCTGCTGTTAGGGTCTATTTGTATATTACCCTTTTATTATATCGGATGAGGCATGCGGCCCGCCAGCTGCGAGTCTGACATGCTTGAGCTACAGAGTTGAAGCCGAGTGGGCTCGCGTCTGTGCCAGCGGCTTCGAGGCTGTGGGAAATGCCTCCTGGGAGCAGCTGGCACAGACACAAGCAATGGGAGAGTCCTCAGTCAGTGGGCGCTCCTCCCCTTCCTCCCGCAGGCCTCCTGCTGGTGGACGCTGGTGCCCAGGAGGGGACCTACTCTTCTCCAGGTGCAGGAACAGCTTGGGCATGCTGGAGGACGTGTCCTGCTGCCGGCGCTTGGGCTGTGGCGAGGCGCTGCTCTCCGACAGCCTGTCGCTGTTGGCCGAGTGGCGCGTGGAGCGCCGCAGGGACTGCAGGGCTTCGGGCTCCGCTTTGCGCCGCTTGGGGGTGGCCGGTTCCCCGGTCGTCTGGCTCTCCGTGGACTGCGGGGTGGACGGATTCAGCAAAGGCGGGCTTGGAGAGAGCTCCTCCTGGCTCCTACGGAAGAAACGGGACGGTGTCGTGCACCCCGGAGTGGGGAACTTTTGCAGAACCTACATAATGACTGACAGCCTGAAATGCGTGGCAGCACACAGTGCACCGAGGACCCTGGGGACCCGGAGGTTCCGAGTAGGGCTTGGGGACATCGGGGCAGGAACCCAGGGAATTGTACAGGCCTCTCCCGTAAGGTGATAGCAACGGGAGAGGAAGACAGGCTGAGAAAAGACATCATGAGGAAGCGAGAGAACCAGGAGGCAGGAACCACGAAGGGAGGAGGGATGAAGGGAGAGGTGGCCCGCGCAGAGCGCAGTGTGGCAAGGGGAAGCTGTGAGTACCGTCGGCGGGGAGGGGTCAGCAGTGGCAGGCAAAGGCAGGGGATGAGCAGGCAGGAGGGGATGGACGAGTGGCCATCATGAGACAGACCACGCAGGAGAGGCACAAGGGAGAAGCAGCAGCTTGTGCAGATGGGAGACGTTAGGCCAGGGGACTTTTGTTTCCCTCCAAGAAGAGAGAGAGGGGAGTGCCTGAACAGCGACGGGGCGAACACGGCGACACAGCCCCGCAGAAGGGAAGGAACCTTGACTTGAAGGCCACAGGTGGCTGGCCCTTCACAAGGCTCCTCACGGAACAGTAACTGCTCCAGGAGGCACGTGCTCTCCTCCCCCTGCCCCTCAGGCAGAAGCGAGAGGCTCAGAAGGCACCTCCCGGAGTCCCACAACCAGCACTACATTGCAACCCACATCTCCTACCCCTCAGGCCGTGCTCCCCTCACTCCACTGTTTTTGGGAAGAGGGAGAGCCACTCAAAATCCAACCGAGGTCTCCATGCTGGGACTTACCTACTGGTGCTTGTGGCACTTTCCTTAATGGGAAGAAAAAATTTGGACGAAGTCACCTTTTTATACTGAACTTGCTCATTTGGGTATAGCAAAAGCAATGGGAGAGTATAATCAAAGGTTATTCTCAATCCATCCACCATCTCCTTGCAAAGGTCAACGCTGGAAGGATTAAAAAGAAGCGATGAGAGATGCAAGACACCGAACTTGCCAAAATGTCACAACGAGGTTGTACATTCTTAATACGGGAGAGTGTTAAACACTGTATATTGCACCCACACGCTGAAGAATAAAATGAATCTGTAGATGCCAACGACAACCACGAATGAAAGGGGAACACTGGCTTATGAAATGAAGTGCAGGGAGTCTGTAGTGATTGTAACTTACAACACTGAACACACGAGTGCGCCGAGTGCCCCACAAGGAGCCCAAGCAGCTTGTGCTGCAGAAGGGGGACAGACCCCAACTACTGCGGGCGGAAAGGGCGGACCCATGAGTGCCTCACACCGGTTTGAACTGGAACACTCTATTTGTCCAACTCTACTCCATCCGGCTGAGACGCGCACGCGCGCTGAGGCAGACTACAGGGCCAGCTACTCAGGCCGGAATAAAGGCATGTTTGTAAATAAGCTTTGACCAAATCCTCACTGCCCATTCTGGCGCTTCTCACGGAGCCAAGCTACCTCCCTAAATTAGATCACTGACCACAATGGGCCTGGTGCCGCATCCAGACCAGATGCAGTTATTGAACATTAAAAAAAAAAACAAAAACCCCACAAAAACACATTTTGATATTAAGTTGCATATTAAGTGACATATTAAACGAATTCATAACACTGAAATGGAGACAGTGTTACCTCTTCTAAATAAAAGTCACTTCTCTCATACACAAAAAGAGAACCATCCGATGCCAACCCCCTCTCCCACTCACTTCTTTTCCGCTGGGATGTAATTCACATTCATGCTGGCCTGTGACATAGCGTGGTGATGCCGGGGCCGCTCATTGGCGGAAAAGGCTGCGTTGATAGCGAAATGCTTCACGTACGATTCCAAGATGGTGATGATGTTGGTCTGGCACGGAAGCTTCACTAACTGTCAACAGAAACAGACACAGCTGCCGGCACGTCCCACCGCATCGGCCACTGCTGCAGCCAGAGGTGGTCTTGTCTGCAGCGCATTTCAAACCCAAAACGAAAGCCTCCCGTGTGCGAAAAGAAGCTTTGAAATAAATACACTTTGAAGCTCTCTGATGGTTTTGTGTGTACCGATCGTATCACCCTGTACATGACAGCATTCACTGTGTAAACGAGTGTTACTGAGCCATGAGAACCACCTGGGGAGCCTCGCGGGCGAGCTGCCCAGCCGCCCCCACCACAGAGCCCACGTGCTCTTACCCTCTGAGTGGAAGTCCAGGCATTAGGTCTTTGCAAAGTTCCCAGGGGGTTCTACTGAGCAGCCAGGCTGGGCAAGACCGTGCACACTTGGATTCTATCAGCGGCGGGGCGCTACTGTCAGGTAACTTTGAAACCTGACTCGGTGCACAACTTACCATGGAAGTGAAATCGCCCCAAGGTTCTCAAGGATTGCACTCTGGGATTGCGTCCTATTAGACGCCCATGCGTACCCGCTTCCTCCTGTTGATGTAGAAGCAATCGTCCTCCAGCTTCTTCTTCAGAACATCGGGGATGTCTATAGTTACTGC
>PVJC01039255.1:0-16479 GCA_004026665.1 Murina feae | reverse complement strand
GGTACAGATAGTTGGAAAAATTGGCAAATGAGTAAGTAAGGGTATTTTACTAAATGATAAACCATAGGAAGGTGTTTCTAAGCATGTAATCAAAAGCATAAAACAAAGGAAAATAACAATGGATTCAACTATGTGAAAAAGAGCTCAACAAGACAAAAACATCTTAAACAAAATTAAAAGGCAAGCAAGACACTGGGGGAAAAAACCTGTAATGTATTTGACAGATAATAGAGAAATAGTCTTACTTTGTAAATATTTGAAAATCTATAAGAAACGAATACATGAGTAGGAAAATTGGCAAAGGATGTGACAATCGACTTACTACAAAAGGAAAATCATGTCCAATAAGTGTATGAAAATACATCCAACTTCGTTCATTAGTAATTGTACATTAAAACACAAATAAAGGATTTTTCATCATCTGTCAAATCATGAGGATGAAACAAATGGTAATACACACTGTGGATCAGAGTGGAGTAAATGGGCACTGGAGTGCATGGCTACAGGGAATGTAAATTGGTTCCATCTTTCTCCAGGGTAATTCGGCATTATGCATTAAAGTCTATAAAACATGCATATCCTTCAATCTAGCAATTCAACTCCTAGTGATTTATCTTAAGAATCATAGATGTAATCAGATTTATTTACAAGGTTGTATATTGCACTTCTCATGATAGCAAAAATTTGGAAACAACCTAAACATCCAAAAAATGAGGAACTTGCTAAGCTATGTCATATTTTGCCACACCATAAAATAGCAAAAATCTATTCAGAATTATATTATAGAACCATAATTTATTATTATTAAGGCATGTTAAGGCTATCAAATGTTTATGGATGATGTGATTCCATTTTTGTTTGCATATTGTATACTAGAGGCCCAGTGCACGAATTTGTGCATAGGTGGGGTCTTTCGGCCTGGCTGCTGATCAGGGCCGTCTTGCCCAGTCCGATTGGGCTGATCAGGGCTGGCAAGCCAGAGGGAGGGACCACAGGAGGTTGGCTGGCCATGGAAGGTTGGCTGTGGGAGCACACTGACCACAGGGACAGCTCCTGTGTTAAGCGTCTGCCCCCCAGTGGTCAGTGTGTGTCATAGTGACTGGTCATAATGGTCACTTAGGCTTTTATGTAAGAGATAGATATGTTAAGAGAAAAGGATGAAAGGATATCTTAACTAATAAAAGCGTAATATTGAAATTAACCATTTCTCCGAGACGGGGTAAGCCACGCCCACCAGCCAATCAGAGTGACTGTATGCAAATTAGTTCAGACAACATGGCGGCCGCCACTCACGGACCTGAGTAAACGGCAGCTTCCATTGCAGCAGGAGTGAAAGTGAAACTGCAGCCCGCTCCGCTCCGCTTATCCTCAAGCAAAACAGACGTTTGCAACAAAATAACAATCATAGAATCCTCGGGAGCTGAAGGAAACAGCAGGCCTGGCCTCACCACTAAGTAACATTGTGTCATTATAGACGCAGCGGCGAGGTGAAGCAGAGAGGAGGCTTCGTTAGTTAGTAGGCTGCCTTAAAGAAACAGCATCAATTATAGAAGATAAACAAACCCCAGAAAACTGCATCCAGCCAGCCTTGCTGGGACATTGGGTCAATGGGAGCTGTGGGCAGCCTTAAAGCCTGAAAGTGCCAATCAGCCTGTCACCCACGCTGGCCACAACCCAATGGGGTGAGGGACATTCCTGGGGGGCTTGGCCAGCCTGGAGACAGCCATCAGCCCGTCACCCAGCCTGGTCAGGCCCACCAGCAGGTGGACATCCCCAGAGGGGTCCCAGACTGTGAGAGGGCATAGGCTGGGCTGAGGGACCTCCCGAGTGCACAGAGCGGCTGCAGGGCGGAACAACGCAGGACCCAGGACCCGTGAGTGGGAAAGAGGCAGCAGGGTTTGAGGCCTGCTTGGCGGCTCCCCAGGCCCTTTGCAGGGCACCGGGGAGCCGAAAGAGGTGGTGGGGGGTCAGCGGCCTGCTTGGTGGGCTTCCCAGGCCCCTTGCAGGGCACCAGGGAGCGGGAAAGCAAGGCTGCAGGGACCAGGGTCCTGCTTAGTGGCTCTCCAGACCCTTTGGCGGCACTGGGGAGTGGGAAAGCAAGCTCTTGGGGGCTGGGGGCCTGCTTGGCGGCTCCCCAGGTACCTTCCGAATATCAGGGAGCATGAAAAGGCTGACCTGACCACGAGGTGGGGTTTTCCCTGCTTTCTGGTGGCTGGAGGAAGATGGGCAGTAGGCAAGCTTGGGAGGCAGGCAGTACCCAGCCCTGGCCACAGCTCAAAAAAGAGAACAAGATGCAGGGGAGGGCAAGAGTCTGAGAGATCAACATAGAGGGGGTGCTACTCCAAGCCTCCACAGTGTGCCTGGGGGCAGGCCCCCAGCAGGTAGACACACACAGGAGGACTGCTCCGAGCCTCAGATGCGGCTGGGGGCAGGTCCCCAGTGGCGACACACACACACACACACACACACACAAAAGGTGCCTGGCAGACTGGGGCCATCATAGGACATCCACTGAGGGGTTCCAGACTGTGAGAGGGGGCAGGCTGGGCTGAGGGACCGCCAACCTCCCGCCGTGCACGAATTTCGTGCACTGGGCCCCTAGTATATATATAATTGATAACAGTAGTTTCCTGGTTGTAAAAACACAGGACAGCAATCCCTCTTTCTTAAATATTTTCCTAATTTTCCACCATAATCCTGTATTCATCTTCTTGAGGGGAAATATTTTTTGATGTTTGTTTCTTAAAAGTTATAGGCAGAGTTTCAGAGCCCAGGAAGATGGGTTTATGCCCAGCCCTGGCTGCTGCTAGACCTGGTCCTAAGAGTCAGGTTGGCCTTTCCCTTAGGGCCTGGAGACACTGTGTTCAATGGCCTCCTCCCTCCCCCAACTCCATCTCCAAGGGAGTGGCTCCATGGGATCAGGGAAGAGCAGCCTGGGTCAGGGGATGCTGTTAGCATAGAAAGTTTTTCTTCGGTTCTGTACGCGTAGCTAAAGTTCTCAGGGAATAGAATCTCTCTCTCTCCACTCTCCACTCCTGGGCCTTCAAGCAGAGGCCATGTAAGGAACCCTGAGTTGTAAAGTTCTTCCCTTTTATGCTAATCCACTGATAAGTTCAGGCGGGGGGGTGGGGTGGGGGGGAGAGGCCCCTATATATGCTGCCCTACCTCTCAGAGAAGTGACATCATATTATCCTGTCCCCTCCCCCCAGAACTAGAACCAGGTTCTCCCTTGAGTCACTACAACCCCCCTCCTATGTCTGGGTATCAGGAATAATTCTCCTATGGGGCTTTAAATCCTCGCGGCATCAGAAGCAGAGCCAGGTACCTCTCTGGCCGCTGCTCAGCTCCCCCAGGGCTACTAATGCAACTGCAGCGCTCACCCGGTAGCCTGGCAACCAAGCGGCTTCTTGCTGCCTCTTTCTCTCGTCCCCACCCCATTTCCCCAACCAGCTGCTCCTGGCAGCTCCCCTGCTCCCCACATACTCATGGAAGATGTCGGGAAGACTGCGTGGGAGGTGCTGGCCATGAAGTCCGCGATCTGCCGCAGGGCCCAGATGTTGGAGGAATTGTTCCCCTTCTTCATCTGCTCCTGGATGAGGCCTTCCAGCTCCTCCCTGAAAGACTAAAAGCAGGCACAAAGGCGCTGGTCTCCACAGTGCATCTCAGGCAGGAGACCAAGGGACCCTCTTCCCAGGGCCCCTGCCCCCCCTCCCCCTAGGTCAGCAAGGCCGGGGCTACACTTGGGATTCCTGGGCCCCAGAAGACAGTGGGCAATTTCACTGGGATTTAGGATCCTCCCCAAACTGCTATTGGGGGAGCAAGAAGGTGATGCCGGGAATGGATCCTGCTCACTTTGACCTGTGGGCAGTACTCCGGGTTCCAGGTAACTTCCTGTGTCTAAGTGATAGTCAAGGTTGGCAGGACTTCAGTTTAGTAACTGAGACATTTTAAAAAGCAGAACTGGCCCTAAACGGTTTGGCTCAGTGGATAGAGCATCGGCCTGCGGACTGAAGGGTCCCAGGTTCGATTCCGGTCAAGGGCATGTACCTTGGTTGCAGGCACATCCCCAGCAGGGGGTGTGCAAGAGGCAGCTGATTGATGTTTCTAACTCCCTATCTCTCTCCCTTCCTCTCTGTAAAATATTAATAAAATATATTTAAAAAAATAAATAAAAATAAAAAGCAGAACTGAATGAGAAAGCGTGCCCATCTTCCATTAGCTGTGCCTATGGACTTTTTGAGCCTCTCAGTTTCAGAAAGATTTGATGACCGCTGAGTTCTCCACTTCTGGTTTCCCACTACAGTACTCCAAGCCTGGCTTTTCAGAACCCTCAGGCTATGAACAAAGCGTGTCTGCCCACCAGGTGGCAGCAGGGAACACTGGTGTTGGTGAATCTATAAAAGGAGAGAAGCAGCCTGAGCTCCTCCCATCCCCATCTCCTGCCTGCGAATAGAGCCCCATCCTCTGAAGCTCTAAACCTGCCACTTCTCCTCCCACACCCGCCACCCTCCTAGTCACACTCTGGGGTTTTTCCACCGCCCCAATGCTTTTAGCACCTGCCATATTCCTTCAGGCTCCCGACACAGTGTCACCTGCCACCAAGACCGCAGGCCTTCCCTAGGTGCTCCTCTGTGAGGCCTGAGCATGCACTGTGTGCTCTCAGCTAGGGTCACACATGCCCATGTAATACCCTGGTACCCCCAAAGCAGCGGGGGCTGAGGCAGAACCAAACCTGGCAAGCACCTGGAGATGCCAGCTCCATCGCTGAGCTTCCCAGCCCTTAGATCATGCACTGTTTCCTGAGGACCCCTCAGCTGTACCGCCCTCAGACGCCACGCTCTTGCTCCCCCGGCCCAAGAGTATGTGCCCCCCTCCCACTTCAGCAGCTCATTAGGCCCCCATTATGTCCTTGCCTCAAGGATGAGCTGAGTCCATGCCAGGCAGACACCAACTGACCTCCTCTGGAGCTTTGTGGAATGATCCTCACTTGCTCTCCCTTCCGGGACCCCTGTCCCATAATCCCCTGAATTATCGACTCCCCCCCCCCCACTTCCTGGGGCTTCCAGGCTCTCTGCACCCCTGCCCCGGGCATGTCAGCCTTATTGCCCCAAGAGTGAGTCCTTTCTGGTGTTCAGGAAGGGAAGGCCCAAGCCTCCCACGTGGCGCCCTCTGCTGGCCTCCGGTTACGCACATTTGTTCATTGTTAACAGTTTTTGGTGAGGAAGGTAGGCTGGAAACTGAAGCTCAGAAGGGGCACTGGAAACGGAGGTGGGACTCTTGTCTCTGAGACTCACCGATCCGAACCACCTTCACATAAACCAGGTTTTGCCACCCACCAGTGACGGAGAGAATCAAACACCCTGGTCTAGCTCAGCCTGAAATCGCTGGGACCCTGAGCGAGGGACAGCGGAATTCCCTTTCAGGTCCACCCAGACGCATCAGCACCCCCCTCGCACCCCCGCGGGGCGGCCCGGGGCGGGCCCCACGCACCGGGCTCTGCAGGATCATGGTCACGCGCTTCTTCTGCTCCATCAGGTTGAAGTCCTGCCGCAGGTCCGCCGCGCGGTGGCGGAGGCGCAGGTACTCGGGGTCGTCCTCCGAGAAGCGGTCGAAGTAGTGCTGCCCCTGCGGGGGAGGCGGGGAGGTGGCCTCGGGGGCTGGCTCCGCGCTCATTGTCCTGTGGGTTCACTGTCCACCCGGGAGCCCTGCGGAGGAGGGAAGAGGGAGGACGGGTTGGAGCTCCCCGTCGGTGTCCTGCTGCAGAATTCACAGGGGGATGCAGCTATGCCCAGGAGGCTGCAGGCGGCGCCGGGGGTTAGAGGGCAGGGCACGCCGACCAGGGCCGATCCTTAGGGGGCGCTACTGCATCCCTGGACTAAGTGAAAATAAGGCACACCCGCCCAGGTGTGCACCACCCCTCCCTGACCAACCCGCCAACCTGACGGGGCCACCCTCCAGTTGAAGCAGACAGTCCCCCCAGCGCCGGCGAGGATATCTGTGCTGCCTACCTTACACAGAGTAAAGCTATTTACTGGGAATTAGTACTTCAGCTACAACGTCAAGCCCCTAAGACGCCCCCTAAAAAAACGTTAGTGGGAGATTCACAAAAGAAAACTGAAAAGAGAGGAGGCCCACAAAAGGTGGGAATGCTTTACTGCACGACTTTGACTTGCTCTGGCCTCTGTAAAGGATGGAGGATGCAGGGTTCCTGGAGCAAGAGACCTTCTTCCTGCATCTCCCCTCACCTCCCATCTCCCCACCCCCAGTGCCTCTCCCTGGAGCCAAATGCCAAAAGAGAAACATCTGCAAAGAACACAGATGACCTACTGACAGTTGCCTTGTGGGTTCAAGCCAATCCCACGTGGTGGGTGAGTTAAGAACCTTTCACCTAGCCTCATCCCTGGAACTTGGGGCATAAGAGGAGACTGCAAGGTCAAATCTAATGGGAACGTGTCAGAGCCACACAGACAGGCAGTCACCACCCAATTCCTCTGGGCAGATGGCGCCGCAGACCAAAATTCTCCCAGAGGCATCGCCCACTGCTCCCCACCCCTTTTACTACTCCTTGGCCCTTTCACAGCCTCAGATCCTTTCAAAAATAGCAACAAGCAACTCCCTCACCAGTAGGTCCATTGGATGTGAACCTAAAGACCCCTGGGTTCCTTATGACTCCAGGTCCCACCAGCTGCAGAACCACCGGAACTCTCTGCTTCTCTGGGATGAGGATCTGGACGAGCACAGACTAGTCCAAAGCCTTCCTGGCCTGGATCCTTTCTGTCCCAGTCCCATCCCTGCAGGAAAGGCTGGTTCTCTCGACTCCCGTGGAGTGGCTGCACTTCCCAGGCTTGGGTCTGAGAGGTTCTGAAGTGACTCTCCACCCCCTGAAGCACCAGGAACTGCCTTCGCCTCTCAGAGCTCAGCCCAGAGGTGCTCTGGTGGGTGTGGGGTGGGAAATGCAAGCACTGACTCTCTTACCATGACAACAGGGGTCTGCTCAAACCCTTTGACTTTGTGAACCAGAGGTAGCCTTTTATGCGCCTCCCTTTCCTTCCCCCCTTTCCTGCCCTCGCTCCTTCCCACACTGCTTCCTTGGTGATCAAAGTTGTGTGCAGAGTGGCTTAGTGGTTAAAAGCGTGGACTCTGGAGTTCAGATTCCAGCTATGCCAGTTATCCGCTGTGTGATCTTGGGCAAGTTACCTAACCTCCTTGTGCTTGTTTCCCTATATATAAAACGCGGATTGCAACTATCTAGCTACCTCTTTACGTTGTGTGAGAATTAGCTTAGTTAATGTATATGAAATACCTACTTGAAATGGTATCTGGTGCATAGCAAGTGGTATTAAGCATTCATTTAGAGGCTAGAGTCATCATAGCATTAAGAACTCCGGTAATAAGAGGCTATGGTTCGAGTGTAAACAGGTGCACACTAAATAACTGTAATTACATGTTTTAGTCCAAAAATAATTCAATCTGGAGCTATATGAACAAAAAGAAGAGCATGCGGAAAAGACTGGTGAGGATGCCTAGTTCTCTTACCAGACAGGGGGTCACGTCCACCTGGAGATCACAGGATTTGTTGTCCGGGTGGGACAACGTAGAGAGTATACCTGGGGTCTGGCCCCAGTTTCTGGGACAGAGCTTCAAAACCCTTGGGACTTCTAAAATGTCTGAAGACGTTGGGAATGTCTTCTGTTATTCATCATGAGCCCCCTTCGCCAAACCCGAATTTATGCTCACATACAGGGTCCTTAGATCGTTTCAAGGGAGGGACTGGCCACCAGGAAAAAAACAAACCCTTAGAGTGTGGCAACTTCAGCCCCAACCACACAGCAAGGGAGGGGGAGGGGCTGGAGGTTGAGTTCAATCAAGTGGCAAACGATTTAAACCATTACGCCTTGTAAAGCCCCTTCCCCCAACATTGACGCGCCCCCATTGAAAAGCTCTGGACACAGGCTTCCCAGCTGGTGAGCACATGGCCGGGCTGGGCTGTGACACACCAGATTCCCCGAGGAGAGGGCACAGGCGCTGCACCACATCGCCAAGCCCCAGACCCTGCCCCGTGTGTTGCTTCCATTCGCTGTTCCTGAGTTGGATCCCTTCTACTAAAACTGTCCTCAGAACCACAGTGCCTTCGGTGAATTCTGCAATTGTTCTACTGAATTCTAGAAACCGAAGGGGAGATGCAGACATCCCCACATTTACATCCTAGTCAGTGAGAAGTGTGGGTGCCTGTGGAGCAGGGGCCATCTTGTGGGCAACCTTGCCCTTCAGCTTGTGGCAGTTACCGTGTGTGCCCTTTGGCTCTGGGTAGTGTCAGAACTGAGTGGCTTCGCAGGATGCCCAGTGAGTGTCAGAGAACTGGTGTCAAACGGCACCAGGCCTCTTCGGTTCATGATTTATTTTCATTCCCAGAACCACTCTGGGAGACAGACATTACTGTCCCCGTCTCAAAGGTAAAGAAACTGAATCGGAGAGGTTAACTCATTTGCCCAAGATCACAGAGAGAACAGTGGAGCCCGGGTTTCAACCAGGACTGCCTCTGGCTCCAGATCTGCACTGCACGCCAGGGGCCCCAGGCACCTGTTGGGCCGCCGTGTGGAAGAGATTTAGGCTGATTCCTTGGAGCCTCAGGAGCCAGAACCGGAAAAGCCAGTGGCTGCTGCAGGCAGGCAGGTTCTAGCTGCGGGAGAGCTTCCCACCAGCAGGGGTTGCTCAGTGACAAGCTGGGACAGGCTGCCTTCTCACAGGGGAGCTCTCTCCTTGCATCGGGGTGACTCTGGAAGCTGTAGAGGGGCTTCTGCCCTGGCTGGAGGGTTGGCCTAGTGACCTCTAAGGTCCATCAGATTCCATGGTAGCTCTTGAGTGAGCAGGACTGGGGTTGTTCACGCAAGGACCTGAGTGTCTGGAAGCTCATGCTGGTGAGACAGCCCCCAGTTAAGGTCTTCTGGCCACTGACATGCAGAGCAGAGGGAATAGCATTTGTCAGCTAAAAGTGTGTCCCGCCCCCACCACACCCTCATCGCCAACAAAAGCCACCGACTAAGACTAATTACCAGGAAGCGGGACCAGCCTTGGCCCAGGCTGCGTCTTCTCAGCGGTCAGCCTGTGTACCCTGCTCCACTCTCAGCGACGCCGTCCACATCTACAGGATTTCGAACGTCTGGGTGGAACCTGAAACACACAGAGATGACACATAGGACTCTTGCACCTGCTTTTGCAGCGCCATTGGGTGTGGGTTTACTTTAGGACTGCTGGGAAGTTCTTTAAAATGAACTCGAAATGGATTTTTATTTTAAAAGCAAATTATGTCCATAAAAAGCTAAAGAAAGCTTCATTGACCTTGTAACTGAAGTCAAAATTCCTTTCAGAGAGAGGAAACGAAAAATCCCTTTGCTGAGGGTCAGCCAGGGAGACCCCATGGAGGGAGTGGAAGGTGAGGCAAGAGACAGAAGAAGCCTGAAGACTATCACACCCCAGGCAAGTGGGAAGGGGTTGGTGTTGCCCAGGCCAGGAACTGGTGGATTCAAGGCAATTTCATCCCCGAGTGCAAGGAGATCAAGGGCCCCCAGCTCACACCCGGGAACAGGTTCTAAAGAACTACTGAAGGAGGAATGTAAAGTTGTTAATATCTTATAAAGAAGGTCGACTTACTCCAAACATCCTGGGATCAAGGTCTTCAGTTAATCATAGGGAAAAAAAAATTTTAAGGCAAATGACAGTTGTCCATTTTCACTTGTTGTTCAGACCCATAGATGCATCCCCACTCTCTCCCCACCACGGCCCTGCCTGTCCAGCCTCAGTGGCCAGATCAGCTCCATCCCTGACCTGGTGCTGCCCAGAGCAGAGCACCTGGAAAGACTTGTCTCATCAGTGAGGGGCAACGAGAATTCATCTTGGTAGGCATGTTGTGTCTAAGGGAGTCAGGACACCGGGGCACCCAGGGCTCAGCATTCCTGTACCTAGGTGGCCCCCTGATCCCAGTCCCGATGCTCCGGCCTCTAGTTAGGGACTCTAGATAGAGACCTCCACACGCTATTTCCTATGCTCTGCATGTCAGTGGCCAGAAGACCTTCCATTGGTGTTACTTTTAGTTAGAACAGGGTCACGGCCACGACTTAATGCTGATTCTGTTCAATGCCCACCAACGTGGGAGCCCTCCCTTCCAGTGCTGGCTGGCTCCAGGGTGGGGTTGCTGACATACCTCTGGATGCTATGCTTTGGATGGGTGGCCATTGACCCTCCCTCAGGAACAATCCTGCAGCCAGGTAAATTGTCTTACTTGAGGCACAGCTTCCTCCCCTTCCCCAGGTAGCCCTTTCCACAAAAGTGTGAGGTTGTCCCTTAACCCGCTAAGGTTTTACTTTTTGGAGTCTGAACTATTTCTTGTGTCCACTGAAAGAATTAATCCTCTGCCCCCAGACGTGACTTGTACCATTCACGTAAGAAGACAGACAGCTGACCCTCAGGTAAGTACACACTGTACACAAAAATTCCCTTCCCAGCCTCCCCAGTGTTGCAGTTCCACAGTGAGAGCCTCATTCCTTGGTTTATGGGTTTTTCTCTGATTAAAATGAGAACAGCCCTGAGAGTTATTACAGGCAAATGTGTCATTTGTAAAACACTCTCCTGTGGTACCCACACTGTCAAATCTCTGACCTCAGGGTCAGGCTGAGCCGTGGCAGGACAGGCACTGCATCGGCAAGTCTTAATAGGGAAAGGGGAAGAGAGAGAGCGTGACACCAGGGCCCCTCAGGAGGGTCCAGCATCTCGGGCACGGCTGCTGTCCTCAGTGAGCCTCTGGGGACCCTGGCCTGTCAACCCTCAAGGCCAGCATCGCCACCCACTCAGCCTTTGGTTTCCCCAGCATGTGCTTCCCGAGCTTAGCTTGCCCCAGCTTCCAGCTACCCAGGCCATGTGGGCAGAGCTGAGAAGCAAGGGGAGGGCACCCCACACAGTGAGAACACCAGCATCCACCCCCAGGGCGCCTGACCCCTCCTGGAAGGCAAGCTCCTGGGCTGCCTGCTCTCAGTGTGCAGCCAAGCTGGGCTGGAGGTGGAAGAGTTAGGATATGGGATTCCAATTCTAAGTGGTTATCCACTAGACTGGAAGCCTGGACAAGTCACAGTGCTTAGGGGCTTGTGCCCACCTGGATGTCCCACAGCCACCTTGAAATCGACCTGTGGCCAACCCTGCCCCAGCCAGCCCTCCTTCATCCAGATGAACAATCCTGCAGCCTCCCTTGCCCAGCCCACCCCTCCTCTCTGCCCCTCACCCAGCTAGCCACCCACCAAGGGTCCCTGAAGGCAGCCTTTGCTCTTCCCTCTTCTCACCCTGTGCGCCCACTGTCACTAAGTTCTCTGGTTTTATGTCCTAAATATCTCCCCATCCAGAGCACCACATCCTGAATCAAGTCCATATCCCTCCATCCTTTCATGGTCTCTACCCAGTCTTTCCTCTCTCATACCCCCATCCAAACGGTAGCCAGAGTTGCTGCTCTAAATACGCAAAGATGGCCCAGGCCTGTCACTGCCCTACTAAACACTCATCAGGGGCCCCCATCCCCTGGGGCAGTGTTCCTTTACCTTTTCACTTTTTCAAACCAAACACATGGTCCATGTTGAAAATCCTACACCTCTGTCCCAGCCCCAGCCCCAATTCTGACCATGGGACTGGGGGGCTGTGCCTCTTGCTCAGGCTGCTCCCTTCCTCTTGAGAACTGCCACACTGGAGAATGAGGTCTACGCTCTCAGCTGGCACACCAAGCTCCATGGCCTCTCAGTGCCCGCCCCCACCCTCCCAGCCTGTCATTGGTTCTCCAGGGATATTCCCAGGATCTGGAAGGCACCAGGCTGGTTCCCACCTTGCGGGTGGTCCATGCGGATCTCCACCTGGAGCACTCTCCTCTTTGCCTCTCCTTTCAGCTCGAATTGTTCTCTCCCAGTCTCCCCCCCAATACCCATCCCGTAGACTCTCAGGTCACTGACACACCCCTCTTTCATTCCACCCAGAGTCCAATAGTAACAACCTAGTACCAGGAGCTCCTAGTGGGCAAGGCCTGTGCCTTCAGCATTTCTCTATTCCCTGTGTTGCCATAGCACCTGGTGCCTGGTCAGCCCCAAATAAATGTAAGTTGAACTGAAACTCAACTAACAGTGAATTGGGAGAAGTTAGGCTGGTTCAGCAAAGCCGCACAGCCAGGACCTGGGGTCCCAGAGGTGAGCAAGGCCCAAGCTGGGGCGGGAGGGGGTTGGGGGGCGGGGCTCAGAGCAGCCCCTTTCAGGATTAAGTGCTGAGTTTTAGTGGAGGCTGCATGGCAGGTACCCTAGTACCTAAATCAGCTCCTCTAAAACAAAACATTCTTTTCTTATATAACCCATTCTTCTTGCCTATTTTGAAGCAAAATTCCAGCAATTGATTACAACGCTCAAACTACCAAGTTCAACTCCATAGTATAACATTGATTATGGGGAGACAAGAGAAGATTATATTATATACAAACATCATGCGCCACAACCCCCTTGACTCTAACCGGTTCAGCCCTATCCTTTATCTATCTCCCCTCTTCCCTCCAACAGCCCTCCCCTGTCCCTGCCCCAGGACCCTCCGCTCTTTGCTCAGGGGAGCCCTGGAGCTCCCTCTCAGCCTCTCCAGTTTGCATCCTTGCACTGTTGACCCTACTCGGCAAGGACTCTGTTTGGGATTCACCATCCTCGGAGAGCTGGGGATGGCAAATCATGAAAGACCTCCCTGTCACAGGTCATTTTCTTCCCTGTCCCTCTGAAGACCAGGGATATGGAATCACTGGAGTATGACAGCGCATTTCTATGGGTCATTCCTTGTAGCTATAAACGAAACAGAAGGTCTAGAAGGGGAATAACAGATGCCCAAGTTGCCTGACTTTTTGTTAAAATCCATTTAAGCTTGTGAGCACCAAGGAAAGGTGGGTGCCTGTCTCCTGCCACATCAGCCAGAGGTGTCCGGGCAGAAGCAGACGGGCTATCACCCAGCAGCCTGAGTCCCATGTGGAAATACGCGCCAAGTTGTCATTTCCCAGCTGCTCCCACCACTGCCCTGGGCATCCACCCCTGTGGCGGTGCCAGCCTCTGAAGGCCCTAGTCCCCAGTACCCTTGTCAGCTCCAGACAAGGGCAGCACAGAGTTTGCTCCAAGCTTTACTCTGGAAGTCAGAGCCCAAACTCACCGATCCCTGCATGACGCTTCCAAACCTGAGGGAGGAGCTGGTCTAGGCCTTGCTGCTGGGACTTAGCGGCATCAATGAAGACTGTTGAATAAAGGACTGGACCACACCCCGCCTGCTCTGTGCAGATAAAGAGAAAGCCTGAACCTCTGGGGGTGGGATTATGGGTGAAGCTTATCATCAGCTTCTTCACACGCTTTTGGCTTTTTCAAAGTTCTACACTAGGTATTAACTGCTGTAACCATTTAGGACAGAAATAGTTTGAGAGAAGAAAGGGAGGAGAGAGATGGTCAAGCCTCCCTCTGCCCATCTTTGGAAACCCCCTTCCTTGGCTGGAAGAATCCTTTAACCCCCTGACAGCTGCAAGCCCAAGAAGCACTCATTTCTGAGCATCTCAGATGCACACTTTCCTTTCAAAGGCCAGTGAATGCTAATAGCCTTCTAGCAAAGGACGCCAAACCTAACGGTTGGTAGGCATTTCCCCCCATTCTTCTGTTCTCCAGCAATTGTAGGCCCAGTATTCCTTCTCGCCACTCAGAATCGGCTCCTTTCCTCTCGCCGGCCAGGTACAGCCATCTGCTGGGTATCTACTGGCGCCCAGGAGTGAGAACTGGAATTGAGCATGAGAAGGAAGATTCCCACAAGAAAGGAGATTTGGCGCCTGCCTGGTAGAGGCCCACAGTCTGTTAAGGTGAAAAATACATCTGTATTTCCAACAAGCATTGAATAATTCATTTCAGAAGACATCTCACATTCATCTTCAGTTATGTATATATAGTTAACTGGTAAGTTCAACACAATATAGGAAATGGAGAATAAATGGAAGTGCTCACTGTTTTTTCGAATAGGAGACTAGAAAACTTGGGTCCACATTTATGAGGGCCACAGTCCTGAGTTAGACAGACTCTTGATGAAGATATTGTTTAGTCAGTAAACTTTAGGCTGCTAAACCCAAATAGGTGTTGGTACTGAGCTGGGCCCTTCCCATCCGTGCTGCAGTGAAGGGCCCATCACCACGGTTTTCAAGGGAGGGAATGGGGTGATTTGAGCAGGGCCACAGAACTAGTGAAGGGCAGGGTCTGGTATGACCCCACCTGGTTCCCGAACCTGTTCTCTCTTTTTACGCCATCACCCTTTCCTCCTCTCGTCCAGATGAAGGCGAGCACATGGAAATCATGGAGGGTTTCCATGGTGGCAAATGGAAACCAGTAAATGGCCTAGAAGCTCCAAGGATTCAGCCAGCTCCTTAAACAAGAATTTTGGTTCCTATTTCTGACACAGGGACACAAAAGGATGTAATTCACAATATCTGCTCTCAAAGGCCCACGATGGAGTCGGGGCAGGAGGAGCTCATAGAGAGATCAATACTGGGGCGGGTGGGGCGGGCGGAGGGGGGGGCGGGCGGAGAAGGGAGAGACAGTGCTTCAGCAGAGGCGCATGAATGGTGGGTCCCATGGAGCTCTCAATCTTAGGCTCCAGCATTAAGCTTCAACCCACTGGTCAGGTACTTCTGCCACCAATCCTAAAACCATGCGGACTTCGTGCCTTCAATGCAGGGGAAAGAAAGAGGGATTCAGGAAGCCCTGGTGATGCAGAGAGAGTGCTGAGCTAGCAGGATGGCTGGGCTCAGCCATCGAATAGTCCCTTCGGTGAAAAGGTCAGCCCAACTCGCACACAATGTGGGTAAAAGCTCATCAGAAAGGCTGTCTAATTGAACTGACAGGTTCTCTGATCCACTGGTCCACACCTCAGGCTGTCCTAGAACCTAGCTAGTTCCAGATACTTTTAAGGGTTATCTTACCAGTACCTACCTTTTTCCTTCAGGCAGACTATAGCTGCAGCCAATGGAGCTACATTTCGGAAAGTTTTACCTTGGTCAAGTTCAAATATAAAACAGTTGCTTCTGCTTTTGTGCCTAAACTGTGAGCATATGTCCTTCAATAGATAAGAAAGTATAATTCACTGAATCATGTGGCAGAACTACCCTTGTCCCATTCCCATCCCTAGCCAACAGTCAGGAAACAGCTATTGGATGACATGCACTTATATGTCTAATAGAATAAACCATATCCTAGGCCACAAAGGTAGAAATAAATGCTCTTTTAGCACTGTGAGGTTAAAGTTGTTTTGCTGTTGTTTTTATTTGTTTTGTTGGAGAGTTTTTCTCACTAAAAGGGAATACGAGAAAACTGGAAGAACACCTTGCATCTAGGACTGGAGAGGGATCTGAGGCCATTCCTCCCCTCTCCAGATTGAGAAAGCTGAAAAGTTACAACTCCAATGAGCCTGGGACCTTCTGACTTGGGGGAGAGAAGGGAGGCAAGTCAGTAGGCCCAGGAAGGGGGGGAGTGGGGAACTGGAGAAAATACGTTAAAGGGCAATGATGTCTAAAGGCTCACATGGGAACCCTGCTGGCCTCTGGGACATCTATGTGGAGACGCCCCAAAAGCCTGACAAGTGAGGCTCAGCCTGTCACCGAGATAGAACAAGACGGAAAAGATAGGACGCATGATGTTATACACTCCACTCCTCTCTGTGATCCTCCCTATGATGTCGTATGGCTTGGATTTTATCATGAAGATATTAAGGAATAAGGTTTAAGTTTTTAAAAAAAGATCTTAAGGAAAGAACTGTTTCAACCTCTCTGTATCCGTACGCGTGTTTGCATCCATGTGTCAGGGACAACACCATGTATTCAACCAAACCCACTTCCTGTTCTTCCTGGGCACCCACACTTCCCAGCCCCCCTTCCATCTGGATAGGGCCACATGGCATATAAGCCAACAGAATGTAAGCAGAAGTGATGTGTGTCACTTGCAGCCGAGGTAATTGACAGCAGAGGTGCTTTCTCCACGCTTTCTCCTTTTGTGCCTCCCTGCTGGGTACAGAGGATTGGGGGGGAGGAAAGGGGGAACACTGGGATTGATGCAGCCACCAAATGGGAGGAGCTGGGTGTGGCTGAAGGAGCCCACTGATGAGAGGTAGCCTGTCCTGAAATACATTCACACTTTTTCCTTAGCTCAACATAGTCTTCCAGTAACTGTATGGCTGTTTTTCCCATTCCACTTATTCCAGAGTCGCCTTCGGGATCACCAATCTATCCACATGTTGAACCTCTGTTCTCTACTATTTTCATTTTTCCTCTCATTAAAAAAAATCTAAACTAATAAAAGCGAAATATTAAAATTAACCGTTTCTCCGAGACAGGGTAAGCCACGCCCACCAGCCAATCAGAGCGGCTGTATGCAAATTAGCCCAGCCAACATGGCGGCCGCCACTCAC
>PVJC01039254.1:0-16299 GCA_004026665.1 Murina feae | reverse complement strand
GGGCAAGAGTTGTTTCAGTGGAGCTTTTATGCTCACTGCATCTGCCCCGAGTGTGTTCCTTGTGGATCTGTTTTGTTTAGGTTAGTCCCTCTCTGGCCACTGGGTGAGGCTGGCTCCTGTATCTTTAAGGAGGTGTTGCTGCAGAAGCCTCTGACGCACTTGGGAGGGGCGGGGCCTCGGGGAGTTTGCAGGGCAGGGCAGAGCAAATAGCTATGGCGCTTCTCAGCCCTGCGCTGAGAGACGCCAGGTCTCTGTGTCCCGCGTAATTGCTGTAAGCAACGCTGAGAGAAATCCGCTTTGAATTTCCTCCCGGTGCCAGTCAGTCCCCCTTCTCTGGGTGTCTGTGGGACCTCAGAAACTCGCCTGGAACTGGAGTTCAGAGCCGCTGGGAGCTTGTGGCTCTCTCTGTTTTGGAAAAGAACCGCGACCTCCGGTACCAGCCCTTCCCCGAGCCTGTGCGCGAGCCTCTGTACCTCTGTACTTTGCTTCCGCTGCTCCTCTGAGTCTCAGACTCTTCTCTAGTTGTAGGATTTTCACTCAGCCAGCCGTCCTGTGGGTGCGAGTGGTGTCCGTGTGTTCTTTTCGTGGTTTTTCTGAAATAGTTGTTCACAGCTGCATATACGGTGTCTACCCTATGCCGCCATCTTGTTTCTCCCTCTGTTACATTCTTATACACTAAAAATAGAAGAGGAGCCCTAACCAGTTTGGCTTAGTGGATAGAGCGTGGCCTGTGAACTCAAGGGTCCCGGGTTCGATTCTGGTCAAGAACATGTACCTTGGTTGCAGGCACATCCCCAGTAGGGAGTGCGAAGGAGGCACCTGACCGATGTTTCTAACTCTCTATCCCTTTCCCTTCCTTTCTGTAAAAAAAATCAATAAAATATATTTAAAAATAAGTAAATAAAAGAGGCAAACTGAACAGGAAGTTATTTACAGCAAAAGTGTCAGAAAATGGTTAACATTACACTTTAATAAGAGACTTGACAAATTAGTTGAATTGAAGGCCTTAATAGAAGAATAGAAAAAACAATATACTCAGAAGAAAATACATTTATAGCATCAAAGAGAAGCCCAAGCATCTCAATAATCATACAAATGTTATGAAAAAAAGCACTATTTTCAATCACTAAAGTAGTTTTTTAAAAGTGAAATACTCAATTCTGACAAAGTTATAGTGAAATTGGTATACATTGTTTGGAGGCAACATTAAATTGGTACAATATATACTTGAAATAAGGACTGTATATAAATCAATTGTCAAAATATGTTTATACCCTTTTATTTGAAATTTCAAGTTAGTATATTTTGTCTAAGGAAATTATCCAAAAGGAACTTAACCAAATACATATACAAGAATGTTATTATATCATTATTATAATACTTAAATGCTAAATGAAATAATTGTACATAAACTTAATGGGATATTATATAGTCTTTGAAATTAATACAAATATTTTTTTCAAACAAAAAAATTTAATACATGTGTAAAGATTTAGTTGTATGGATGTTTATGATATCAAAAGATTGGAAATAATCTATATATTTAACAATATTATGTAATTTTGGTCAAATAACTAACAGAAAATTCATAATGTGGAATAATACATATTTATTTAAATTAATGCTATAGAATTATATCTATTGGCATGTTAACTTTTCAGTTAACATGAAAATTTTCATTTTCAAGTTTATGAAGTGAAAAAATTACAAAACAATGTTAAAGTCTATTCCGTTGGAAGACTCACACTTTCCATTTAAAACTTACTAAAAAGCTATAGTAACCAGGACAGTGTGGTACTGGCATAAAGACAGACAGATCAGTGAAATAGAATTGAGAGTCCAGAAATAAACCCATATATTTATGGTCAATTGATTTAAACAAGGGTGCCAAGATCCTTCAATGAGAGAAGAGTAGTCTTTTATATATATATATATATATATATATATATATATATATATATATATATATTCTATTTAATAAGAGTCTAATATGCAAATTATCCCCTCGATCAGGAGTTCAGCTGGGAGTTTGACCCAGAGTTCAACTGGGGGATGGGGCCAACCCGACAGCTGCCTGTGGCTTCTCCCCCAGGCCAGCCCCCCATTCTGATCTGGGATGGGGCCGACTGGCCAAACTCTCATGTTCCTTCCGTCCCCTCCCCACAGCAGGCCTGGAACTGCCCAATCAGCTGGACTCCACCCATGCATGAATTCATGCACCCAGCTCTAGTGTGAATAGATAGATATAGATATAGATGTAGATGTAGATATAGATATAGATTAGATATAAATAAAGATATAGCATATATATATATATATATATATATATATATATATATTGATTTCAGAGGGACAGGGAGAGTGAGAGTTAGATAGAAACATCAATGATGAGAACGGGTCATTGATCAACTGCCTTCTGCACACTCCTTACTGGGAATTGAGCCCACAATCCAGGCATGTGCCCTGACCAGGTATCAAACCATGACCTTCTGGCTCCTAGGTCAATGTTCAACCACTGAGCCACACCAGCTGGGCAAGAATAGTCTTTTTAACAAATGGTGCTTGGACAACTGCATAGCCATGTGCAGCACCCCCTTCTAAGTTAGACCCCTACATCATACCATATACAAAAATTAAACTAACATGGATCAAAGATGTAAATGTAAGAGCTAAAACTATTAAATTGTTAGAAGGAAATCTAGTTACAAATCTTCATGACCTTGAATTAGGCAACAATTTCCCAGATATAATACCTAAAGCACAAGCAACCAAAGAAAAACTAGATAATTTGGACTTAATAAAAATTAAAACTTTTCTTTTAGCATCAAAGGACATCATTAAGAGAGTGAGAAGACAACTCACAAGATGGAAGAAAATATTTGCAAATCATCTATACTAATAAAAGGGTAATATGCTAATTAGACTGGAGTCTTTCGGACGTCCTCCCTGACAAAAGCCAGGGGCATGGCCACCCTGCAAACCACCCTTGGCCCTGTGCACAGGCTGGCACTGCCCCCCTGTGGGAACTGCCACCCTGATTGGGGGCATGGCTAGCTTGCAAACTGCCTGCAGCCCCTCACCCAGGCTGGCCCTGCCCTCAGCAAGGACCCCCACCCTGATGGGGGCATGGCCAGCCTGCAAACCCCTGATGACCCCTTGCCCAGGCCAGCCCCACCACCAGTGGGTATCTCCACCTCAATTGGGGCCCCTGGGCCCTCACCCAGGCTAGCCCCACCCTCCAGTGGGGACCCCCACCCTGATCTGGGGCCCCTTTCAGGGCAGGCCAGCTGGCTCCCTCCCATACACCAGGCCTCTATCCTATATAATAAAAGGGTAATATGCAAATAAATCTTAAAGGCAGAATGACCAGAATGACCACTGGACTGGTCACTATGAGGTGCACTGACCACCTCTTGGTCTCTTTCCCCAGTCTGCAGGCTGATTGCCTGATGACCACCCACTGTGGGAGCAAGGCTGGCAAGCGGGTGGGAACTGCTGACCTTCCAGTCCCTTCCCTTGGCCATCAGGCACTGATCACCTGATGGCAAATGGGGAACCAGGGGTGGGCCATGGTGGATGGCAGGGACAGCTGCAGGCAGCTGGAGAAGATAGCCCTGATCACAGGCCAGGCTTAGGGACCGTACCCATGCACAAATTTTGTGTGCCGGGCCTCTAGTTTATTTGATAAGAGTAAAATATCTAGAATATATAGAGAATGCTCACAATTCAACAATAAAAAAATAACCCAATTAAAAATGGGCAAAGGAATAGACATTTCTCCAAAGAAGATACACAAATGGTCAATAAGCACATGAAAAAATGGTCACCATCATTGCCATCAGGGGAATGCAATTGCAAAGAGAGAATAATGTCATCAGGATTGTTGAGAAACTGGAACCCCTTATGTTGATAGTGGGGCTGTAAAATGGTGCGGTTAGCATATGACTTAACCTATATGACCCAGACATTCCACTCCTATGTATATGCATACCCAAAAGAATTGAAAATGTATTTTCAGCCCTGACTGGTTTGGCTCAGTGGATAGAGCATCGGCCTGTGGACTGAAGGGTCCCAGGTTTGATTCCAGTCAAGGGCATGTACCTTGGCTATGGGCACATCCCCAGTAAGGGGTGTGCAGGAGGCAGCTGATCAATGTTTCTCTCTCATTGATGTTCTAACTCTCTATCCCTCTCCTTTCTTCTCTGTAAAAAAATCAATAAAATATATTAAAAAAAAGAAAATGTATTTTCATGCAAAAAGTATACTTGAATGTTCACTGCAGCATTATTCATAATAGCCATAAAGTGGAAACAATCCAAATGTCCATCAACTGAGGAATGGATAAACAAAATCTGATTGCATGTACCATGGAATATTATTTAGCCATGAAAGCAAAGAAGTGCTGATTCATGCTATAGTACGGATAGAATGTGAAAACGTTATGCTAAGTGAAAGAAGTCAGTTACAGGGGACCACATATTGTCTGATTCCAGTGATATGAAATGTCCAGAATAAGGAAATCCATAGAAACAGAAAGTAGAGTGGTAGTTGGCTAGGGCTGGGAAATGAGGGATACTGTTAATGAATATAGACTTTCTTTTTGGTGTGATAAGATGTTCTAAAATTCACTGTCCTGATGATTGCACATTGCGATTATACTATAAACTACTGAATTATACATTTTTAAAAAGATGAAATTTATGTTGTATAGATTTTATCTTAATCTAAAAATTTCAAAAAAGTATATCCATTCAACTACAAATGTATGTGTGAATATCTATCTATCTATCTATCTATCTATCTATCTATCTATCTATCTATCTCTGGGTGGTGGAATTACACATAAATTTTTCGTTGTTTCCTAATAATCAAATGTATTATGTAAGTTATTGAAATAAACATTTATCATTTATATAAAAAAGAAAAAAATAAGAAAACATAGAAAATACTAAGATACAATTTAAGAAAGAAGACGAGATGTAAAATAGTTATACATTCTGCAACTGTGCAACTTAAGTGTATAGTACTATAAAACAGAATAAAATAAAAATAATTATGCAAAAGTGGTAAAATTATGCATAAAGTAAATTTTTTGGAACCGGTTTTTATATTGTCATCATTATCTTTACAAGTAGGTGGGAAATGACCATATTTGCCTCACAAAATGAATTTATTTTTTGTTTACTTATTTGATATTGAATGTGTTTGCTGGAAGCTAATTCCAGCAGGGCATAATAAAATGGAAAAAGTTCATCAAAAGGTTGATGAATCTTGAGGCCTCAGCTGAGTTGAACATCTGCATATAATATTGCCTACTGCCTGACTGCCAAAGGCAGTTCCCCCAACCTGACAATGCCTACTGTATACTAACCTTACCTTTGATATGTCTGTCTGCTTTGCGTTAGGACAATTTGTGTTAATAAAAAGCTAAGGGTCCAGAGATTCAGAGAACTTGGTGACTAGAACTAAGCTTACTCTGGCTCCTCCAAAATGCCTTTCAAATTCATATTTCTTGTCCAGTCTCTATTAATTTACTCCCAGCCCTTCTCCAGATTCCTGAACCCTTCTAGAAGCTGAGAAACACCCCGGCATGTGTTAATGACAACATTATCAGGTCTAGATGCTTTTTTCCTAGAAATGCATGGATTCATTCTACAAATCTTCATTGAATGTTTTCCCTATTTGTTCCTTCATCTTCCTTTTGCTAGTCTTTCCTTGTTCTACCAGAGATTTTTTTCTTTCTTGTGTTAATTTTATTCAAAATTGTTCATTTTCTTTTAATGTTTTAAACTTAGGGTATTTTCTAATAATGTAGTCTTTTTAATTTTGTATTTCTCTTATACAGTACTTATGGTTTGTATATATTATATTAATTATATAATGAGTTATCTCACTTTTGCATATTAAACAGATATTTTCTAATTTATTTATTTCATATTTATAATTTCCCCTTTTAGATTTGTTACTTTCATCTCTTTGAAATACAGGTGTAGTTTTAGTTGATTTTTCTTCTCTTTTTCTTTTTTATTATCGTAGGCATAGAAGATACAAAGGTTCCTCCGATACCAATCGGGGGCATGGTTAACTATGAACCCTGTATCTATTTTTCTTATTTGTCTTTAAAATATTTTTCTTATTTGTCTCATATTTGGTGTTGCCCTTCAACTCGTTGTTCCATCACAGAGCCTTTCTTCCATTCTCGCCTGGTCACATGCATATAGCCCAGTATTGACTTTCTCTCCAATATTATTGTATGAAAGTCTGAGAAAGTATGTGTAAACTTTTTGTGTGTTTATTGTATCTTCATCTTGAAAATAGCAGTTAACTTTTATGAAAGCTTAATGTACACTTGAGAAAGCTCTGCATTTCCCAATCTTTCCTCTTTGGAGCAATTCCTCCGATAGCCTCATTTTATAGAAGAAATGGAGGTGTAGGGACTTGCCAGGATCCCTCAGTGAGGCTGGGGCAGAGCCTGTGTCTGGGGCCAATGAATGGAGCATTGTGGAGAGCTTACTCCAACATGCTCCGACAGCACTCGTCCCCTGCTGGTGCCCAATTCTGTTGGAAAGCTCCAAAGCAGGCTCCCTTAGTCTAAACAGCTTGTTTTGCGGGAGCTCCTTTCCCTGACTGCACACAGCACACAGCATCATGCTGACTTGCTGTCCCCGGGCTTCTCTTTGGCCTTGCCTGGAAAAGGGAAGCTTCGCTAGGATGCTGGCTTCTCATGAAAACCAACCTCCAGTGGGTTCTGCCAGTGGTGTTCTGGGCATGCCCACGGATGCCGGAATTCTGGGATGAACATAACTTCATCAGTCAAGCTGGGGCCCGCTATACTTGCTTTTATGTAAGCAGGATTGAACTGAGCCAGGTTCTTAAATTCTTCAATCTCCCCTTTCTTTAAACATGTTCTTAATAAGATTCATAGGTGTGAGTTTTGTCTTTTTAATCCAGTCTATGATTCTGTTTTTCAAACAGAGAATTTAGTCCATTCATTTGTACTCTCATAATTGTCATAATTATGTTATTTTTTTCAATTAGTAAAATTCATTGTTTCTCTTTAACTTAATATAGGATTTCTATTGAATGTGTTTTTTGATTCTTTTAAGTGAGATCAAATGTAACATTTTCTGAACAACCCAATTTCCTACTGCTTTACTATGTTTTCACTTACCCAACGAAAAATAGACTGTGCTCATTTCTTCACATCTTTTCTAATAAAAAATGTTTTTCTTTCTTATAAATAGGTTCATAATTTTAGTCAAATCCTCTTAGTTTTATATTCTGAAAAGTTTTCTCTCCAGTTAAATATTTTAAAATATGACCATCATATTTATGATAATTATACTTTATGTTCTTGTTTTTAAGACTAGAATATGCATATCTGTGGAGATAGGATATAGTGCATAAGATTATCACACACAGAGCCCCTCAGGAAGGCATAAACCTGAGCAGCCATAATTCTACTTGTTGCATCTGTTTGTCTGGCTCAGATGATAAGCTCCAGTGAATCCCTAACCTAATTAATAGGCTAGCCTAGGCAATCAGATGTTTTCTCTCTAGAATTCTAGAATGCGTGGACTCAATCAGCGATGGGCACTGGAGAGAAACAGAACAATGAAATTGTTCCCCACCCCCACCCAACACACACCCCACCCACACACCACACACCCACACACACACATGTGCACGCACAGCATGCCACCCTCCACAATGACTCCTTGGAGTATTGATATCTGAAAAAAGAATATGAAAGTCTGTTAGGAAGAGAGAATGCTAAAGAACAGTTTGGTAGGCTACAATATTTGTTTCTAGGGGAAGAATAAAAGCTGTTCTATCAGGACCATCATCTATAAGATATTTGGTTACTTTACACTCCTGAGAGTGACTACTGTTTAGGATAACTTCTTATTAAATCATAATATTAGCAAAAACATATATTTACTATATGCCAGTCACGGTCCTAAATGCTTTACATGTATTGACCGATTTAAATCTCACATCCACCTTATAAGGTGATACTGTAATCATTCACATTCTATAGGTGAGAAAAACAGAGAGGTTGATTCACTTGCCCAAGCTCACACAGCGAGTAAATGGAATTGAATTTGAAGCCAGAAGTTTGGTTCCCCTTAAGTGCTATGCTGCATTGCTGCTGTATCAGGGTTGCAACATGAGAGATGCCTTTCTTTTTAACAAATTTTATCTTTATTGTTGAAAGGATTACAGATGTCTTCCTTTTTTCTCTATTGATGCCCTCCACCCTGCACTCGTCCTCCCTCCCTGGGCCTTCGCCATGCTATTATCTGTGTCCATAGGTTATGCATATAAGTTCTTTGGTTAGTCTCCCCCACCCACCCCTACCTTCCCTCTGAGATTCATAAGTCTGTTCCGTGCTTCTATATCTCTGGAAAGAGTTGCCTTTCTAGCTTCATATGAGGCTGGTATCTGGTCAGGGGCAAGGCACAAGAGAAAAGCAAAATCTTGTCTTATAAAGACCTCCCACTACAGTGAATTCTCCAACAAGGGTATACACATCCTGGATTTGGTGAATCTAATGCCATTCTTTCTCTTTTAAAGTGTAATAATTGTTAGATGCCATTTGCAGCTGCTGAGATACATCTGTGATTAAAATACAAAGTTTGAAACCAGAAAAAAATCTGCAAGATGGGAGATCAGAGAAAGAAAATATTAAAATAGGATGAAAGTATAAGAATTTTAAAATGTAGGAATGAAAGTTTAGAAAGAATAATTTGCAAATGAGATAATTTTCTAAATTTCACACTTAAAATAGCATATGTGAAATAAAAAATAAAAAAGAGCAAAGAACTACCCAGCAATCCCTCTTCAGGGTATCTACCTGAAAAATTGTAAAACATTTATTGGCCAAAGATATATGCACGCCTCTCTTCATTGCAGCATTATGCACAGTGGCCAAGACATGGAGACAACCAAAGTGCCCTGGATAAGGAAGATGTATATGTATCATACACAATGGAATGCTACTCGGCCATAAGAAAAGGTGAAATACTGCTATTTGAGACACCATTAATGGACCTGAAGAATATCATGCTAAGTGAAATAAGTCAGTCAGAAAAAGCTAAGAGCCATATGACTTCACTCTTATGTGGGATATAAAACTGAAACTCATAGACACAGACAACAGAATGGTGGTTGCCAAAGGGAAGGGGGTGGGAGGGTAGTAAAGAGAAAAGGGGACTAAATATACGGTGATGGAAGACGATATTTGACTGTGGGGGTGGGCACACAATGCAATATATTGATCATGTATCACAGAAATGTACATTTGAAACTTATATAATCTTATTAACTGTGCCACCCCGATACATTTAATAAAAAAAGAATTAACCTGTGTGTGTGTGAAGGGGTTGGGGGAATAGAAGAGGTGAGAAAAAAAGAAAGAAAAAGAGCAACAAACTAGAAAAGAGAAAAAAATAAACACCTAAAAAGTTAATAACATGTTGATAGGTTTGTTTGATAAAAATCCTGTTATAATAAAATTAAGATAAATGTCCTGGAATTATTTATATTTAAGAAATTAAAATAAAAATAATACTATACAGGTAGAAGGAAAAAAAATGTAGTTTTTAAAACCAAGTTTAAAGTGAGATAAGAACAAAAACAGGCTATACTCAGACAAAAACTGCAAGTTGGGAATAATGGGTGGGTCTAAGGCAGCCAAGAACAATGGATATGGTGTTTGATGAGAAATGTTTCCTGCTCTCCCACAGCATTGTCAGCCCACAGCACTGTCAGCCTGCACAGGTAAAGACGGGGCTCCTGGCACTTTAATGCACCCCACACTGAGCTGAGGCCTTCCAAAGTCTCAGCCTCAGACCAGCAAACACACCTCTGTATTTGGTTCTTGGAATATGCTCATTCTACCTTAGTTTTTCTTTAACCTATTTAACAGTCCTTTCATTTATCTTTTAGTTCCTTCAAGGTGAAATTAGCATGTGAAAGACAATCAAAACAGCTGTTGAATGACTTTATTCCATTTTATCTCCTGAAGTTCTTGTGGTGTTTGGTAACTTCACTGCGCGCACTTCACTGCTCTCTCTCTCTCTCTCTCTCTCTCTCTCTCTCTCTCTCTCTCTCACACACACACACATACACACACACACACACACACGTGCGTGCACACAGGGACTGCCTGATATTATCACCTTGCTTCATCTTTGAGGTTGCAACACTTCTATTGATCCTGAGTTGCTTGGTTCTTTGTTCCTTTCACTGTGGTTGGTGGCAGTGGAATTGGGTGGGGAGGAAACAATCTACAGCAAGCATGTCAAACTCCTGGCCCACAGGTCGCATGTGGTCCACACCACAACAAATATTTTTGTGGCCCAGCCAATATAACGGTATGTAAGAAACATTTTAATAAAAATTTCGTAACTTAATTTTTACAATATCCTGTTATACGTAATTATTAATAACGAACTACAACATTTGCTAATGACTAATATAATCTTGTTGCATTCCTTTCCCTTAGGCACCTTATGCCTTACACACAGGAGCACCATTTCTCTCCACTAATACTAGCAGCAAATATTTTAGCAGCTGATTGTCACGTCATTAGTCTTGGACTGACTTGTTTGGTGTGTGCAACAAGAAATATTTTGCCGTTGGAGAACAAGAAAAGTAGGTTTGTTTGCATACGCTTATTAATTTGTGCAGTTATTTAGTGTCTGGTAAGTATATGTTCAAGAAAAAATATTTTTATTAAAATGTTCTATTATTTTATGTTAATGATTATTCATTTCATTTATTTCAGCCCTTTGTATTTGGCATGTCTCTATCAAAGTAAACCTACGTTTCTATGAAAATTGAGACTTTTATTTTTTTGCGGCCCACATAAACTTAAACCTTGTTTATTTGGCCCGTGTTAGCTTTTGAGTTTGACATGCTTGATCTATAGGACTTGTTCTTGGACTGGGCTGCTAGAATGAGGGTGAGCTGATGAGGGAAAGTGGAAATGTCAAGAGGGCCTCTTGTGACTAGGTGATGTCAGTATAGGGAAATACCAAGTGGTGGTGGTTAGATGTTACTGATAGGCTGGAACTGGAAAGTTCAGGGGCAACGATAGCTTCCTATAACCTTTAAACTCCCCAGAAGGCTTGGACTTCATAATAGACACAGTCCCTCAAACGCCAAAGTAATTCTCTGCAGGAAACAGATGGCTCATTTCATATACAAAAGGGGTGTGATAACTCTGAGTAATAAAAAAAAAAAAACCACACGATAATTTCAAGAGAAACATCAAAAGTGCTTTATTCAAAGTAATGTCCATCGCTAGCTACACATTTCCCCCATCTTTCAGGTAATTTGTGGATGCTGTCCCAATAGAACTTTTCTTGTTTTGAGGCAAACCAGAGACCCAAATTTCCACTTCTTCGTACGTTTTGAAGTGCTGCTCAGAAAGTGCATGTGCCATCGATTGGAACAAGTGGTAATCTGAAGGAGCAAGGTCTGGTGAATACAGCGGGTGGGTTAATACTGCCCAGGCAAGATCTAATGTCTTTAACTGGTTTTGAAGTGTGTGATGGCGCATCATCATGAAGCAAAATTACTTTGCCGTGTCTTCTGGCCCATTCTGGTCATTTCACGATCAAAGCCTGGTTCAAATAGATTATTTGTTGTCAGTAGTGATCAGTATTAATGATTTCACCTGGTTTTAGAAGCTCATAATACAGTACACCTTCCTGATCCCACCAAATGCAGAGCATTGTCTTGTTTCTGAAATGATTTGGCCTTGCAGTTGATGTTGGTGGTTGACCTGGATCAACCCATGATTTTGTGCATTTGGGATTCTCAAAATAAATCCACTTTTCATCACAATTCAATGTAAAAAAAGACTTTCTTTCGTGCTGTTGAAGCAACATTTACTGATGACTTTTTGGTTTTCCATTTGTCTTTCGTTCAGTTGATGTCGCACCCATTTTCCTTCCTTTAAAATCTTTCCCATTGCTTGTAAATGATCGGAAATTGTTTGGTGAGCAATGTTTAATCTTTCTGCAAGTTGTTTTGAGTTTGACACGCATCTTCATCCAATATTGCTTGTAATTTTGGTCTTCAAATTTTTCAGTTGACCTGGACGTTGTCTTTCACATCAAAATCACTTTTAAAGCTTTTAAACCAGTATCTTGAGATGGGGCCTGTTCACCATAAGCTTCCCAAAGTATACGATAACTTACAGCAGCACTTTTCTTCAAAAGAAAGTAATGAATTAAAACTTCCAGAAAATGCTCTTTATTTGGCACGAAATTCGACATTTTGAAGTGTAAAAATATCTGTGATGTCAACACCTTCAGAAAATTTGACATATGAAGTTTTGAAGCTGTCAATACAACAAAATAGCAAACATATCAAATTGCATATATATCAACATATGTGTAACTCCATCTATTGAAAAAAAAAATCTGCATTAACTGGTACACCTGGTATTTGGGTCTTCCTTTTTCTACCTTAAAGGCTGATTTTGCCCTTTTTGTTCATAAAATATTTGATTTAGCTTTATCAAATTATAACCGTTTTCTGGCCTTGTCTTGCTGGTGTTACACCTATGCCCCCTTGGCTAATATTTTGGGTATTTTAAAATTCTTCAACCAACTTAGAATTTTGTGGTTTTACTTCACAGATGTCTGGTGGAATAGATTTATAGTTTAAATTTTAGAGAGGAACACATATTTTGGTGGAGCTTATTGTAATATTTTATATAGTGGAAATGTACTGGAGTTACGGACTTGTGAGACAAGTCTCTCCCCCTCAGTCACTCCGAAGTGTGTTGTGGTTTTCCTTTGGCCCATATGAGGAGGCTTTAGGCTCACTGAACTTAGAGGACATGGGGATATTTATGTCTACCATAATATATTGAGCATCCCTGCAAGGAGCCTTCAGACTGGCTGACCACACTTCCTCTCAAATGTCCAATTAGAACAGGATCTTCTTGTCAAACTCTGTACAATCATTTGAACTTCTGTACATTCCTTAGTTCTTGTCTTTGCTCTTCATTCCTGCTTCTCTTTTTGATTTCTTTGGCTTCATCTCCAGTTCTGCCCCCCAAAACACACTTGCTAAATTTTTAATCCTTTGTTCTTTTTCTCTTCTGGGTTTTCCTTCGCAGGCTCCATTGGACCCTCTCCCACCCATTAAACCCCTGGACCTCCACCATCCTCTGACCCCTGCCCCTGCTGGGATTCTCCCATCGTCTACACTTGAATAGACAAATCTGACCTACATTGCAGTTTTGCTAAGGATTGTGTGAACAATGAACACCAAAGACTTTAATAGGTTCGTTTATTCTTTAAACAACATTGATCAAAGCTTTTGTGTATGGCAGGCACTGTAGATACAAGGGTAAGAAATATCTCCTGCCTTCAAGGAACTCGGTTATCAGGAGAGAGGAATCCTGAAATTTGCAAATACTTTGACAGTGCTTTTTAAAACACTGAGGTATTCAGGAATAGAGTCACCTCTGTTCCTTGTTTCAGTATGGAGCGCGTAGTGGTGGACTCGAAACTCACGCCACTATAGACTTTGACACGTATTCCTGAATTCTGATTTTCCTACAGTCACCGCTGGGCACTTGACCTCCACATTGGACGCAGTGACCACTCCCTTCCTGAAATCCTTTCCCCTCCTGCTGCATCCTCAGCAGTCCTTCACACCGATGTTTCCGTGAGTTTCTCGACTGAGCCACCTCCGACCTGAAAGACGGTCCTCCTTACCCTTTGTATTCGACTCTCCCCATCAGCTTTCCCCTCCTGGTGTCTGGCTAGGCCCCCTCGGGAAGGCTCCAGCAGCTTCCTTCGTTTGGCCCAACCCCCCGGCCTGGCACTCGGAGGTCAGGGACAAGCCTGGGCTGCCCCCTCTGCACCCCCAGGGCCAGTCCCGCACCTAGCCCTGAGCAGGTGTCGTTGAGAAGAACCCTGTCCCAGCGAACGGCCGGTACAGCGGGCTGAGGGGGGTCAGGTGCAGGGGCGGGAGGGCGCCCGCCGACGGCTAGCCCCGGAGAGCTGAGCCCCGAGCCCGCCGGGGCCGGGCAGGAAGGCGTCCCTGAGGCCGTCCAGCTAGAGCCTCCGATACAGCCAGTCGCCCCCGCAAGGCGAGACGGGAGAAGCTGCGGAGGGTCCCAGCCCGGCGCTTCCGTTCCCGCTGCAGCGGTGCAACCGCAAACCACCGCCCGCGCAGCTCACAAGCCCGCGCTTCGCTCTTGGTCCCTTCCGGCCACCGTTGCTCTCTACCCCCCGCGCCCGCCCCCGACCCGGAAGAGCATTCTCCTTAGCAACTGCGGGATCCTGGCGGCGCCGGCCTCCCGGGAGCTACGGTGAGGCCACTCGCCCCCTCCCCGCCAGCCCCATCGCTACCCCTCCCCCGGACCGACCTGGTCGCCCTGCGGGGCCTCTGCGGCCCTGCGTGGGGCACCTTGGCGGCCCCGGGCGAGCGCCCTCCGCGCTGGCACTCCTCCCGGCCCTGACGTCGCCCCTGCCCGTCTCACGCCCCCCGCTGCCGGCAGGCGCGGCCTTCCCGGTAGCCCGGCGGGGTGCGCGGGGGGCGAACCAGCTGTCAGGCTGGTCGCGGTGGAGCGGGTGCTTGCCGAGGCTCGGGCACCTGCGGGCGCCTTCGAGGGGTCCCTGACTCCGAGGTTCGGCGCCGGCGGGGACGGGGCGCTTCAGGTGCTGGAACAGCAGCCACTTAGATCTGTTCCTCGATGTTTGTCAGCTGCTCTCCAACGTGATCTACTGGATGTGTTCTGTTGGTCGTGGAAACTCCTTTAATTGACTGTATTTGATCTTTTCCCCGGAAATTAACTTTCCAGTCTTTAGTGCTGTGCAGTTAATACTGTGTAGTTAAGATTTTGTATTTTCCGATTTTTCTACGGAAGGAAGTCTCCCTGGGACTGAGTAGGTTTAGGAGAAATTTCAAGTGAAATTTGCTGTGATGAAGGAAGTAGGGGCAGGTGGTGTTAGTATCTCTGATTTACATGTGAAAACAGATTCAACATAATATCAGAATCCCGGCTGTATTTTTGAAATTTATATGGAACTACAAGGGATTGAACACCTCCCATAACTGAGCTGGAAGGCGTAGTAACATTGTCAGTTAACGACTTTACGTTTAATCCAATGATAATAAAGCCCAAACAGGCATGTGAACAATTTTTGGGAATGACTTATTATTTGGTAATAAATTACAGTAGTTACTATCTCAAAATTCATTATTCAAAACAGTATAATTTCATTTTGGTTTAAGAACTATTTATTAAGTACCTACAGTGTTATATGCATCTGGAAGGATACATAAAAAATGAGACTGTACACATTATATTTTAGGGAAACTATAAAATAACATTTATTTAAATGCAAAATCAGCGGGAGGAGAGATCAGTATGGGTCTGAGTTTTCAGGAGTATGTTTATGGATTATATCTCTAAAGTATAGATACTATTTGTTTCCTCTCTAAAGCATAGGTACAACTTCTACTATTCATATTGGAGGGGATAAGGAATCCTAAATAGTTTCTTTCTTCATATTCTTAAGGGTTTGATGAATAATCTCATATGACATTTTATAGTACTTATTTAAATTTCTAAGGCCACTTGATTGCAATATCTCTTTCATAGTACAAATCTGTCTGGCGTATTTTGCGTTTGATATATGTGGAACTGTAAGGGACTACTATAATGAGGCTAATAATGGGGACTCTTAGAGAGGCCCTCCTCTGTTTCTGTTGTTGATCTTACTTTTATTTTATACTAGAGGCCCATTGCAGGAAGATTCCTGCAGGAATAGGGCTTCCTCAGTCTATTCCTGCAAGAATAGGGCTTCCTCTGCTGGGGTGAAGCAGAGAAGGGAGCAAAGCCGCTGAGGCAGGCTTTGCTCCCATCTCTGCTGCCTCAGCTCCCTCCCTTCTCTGCCGCTTTGCTCCCTCCCGACTCTGCTGCTTGGCTCCCTTCTGCAGCACTTGGCTTCCTTCTAGGCTATCTTCAGTCTTCACTTGTGCCTGTGCATACAAATTAACCGCCTTCTTGGCTGGGTTAATTTGCATATAGTTGCTCTGATTGGCTGGGGGTGTGGCTTAGGTGCTTCGGAGTGATGGTTAATTTGCATATTACCCTTTTATTAGATTACTAGGGGCCCGGTGCACAAAAATTTGTGCACTCGGGGTGGAGGGAGTCCCTCAGTCCGGCCTGTGCCCTCTCACAGTCTGGGACCCCTCAGTGGATGTCCTATGATGGCCCCAGTCTGCCAGGCGCCTTTTGTGTGTGTGTGTGTGTGTGTG
>PVJC01039253.1:0-16357 GCA_004026665.1 Murina feae | reverse complement strand
GGCACCCCCATAATGTGAATATTTATATGCTGGAAGTCCCAGAGGCTTCTTACACTATCTTCATAATTGTCACTCTCTGACTGAGTGATTTATTTAACCCTGTCCACTAATTCACAGATTTGATCCTCAACGTCCACTAATCTGCTGTGTATTCTTTCCAATGTGTTATCTGTGCTATGTCATACTTTATTTCTGTGTAAAGAGTTACTATAGCTTTTCTCATGTAGTTGAGCATCTTTACCATCATTACTCTGAACTCTATATCAGATAAATTTCTTATCTCCATTTAATTTATCTATTGTTCCAGAGAATTCTCTTGTTCTTTCATTTGGGAGTTGCTCCTTTGTCTCCTCATTTGAGTTGCCCATTTGGGTTTGTGACTATGTATTAGGGAGTTCTACTATGCCTCTCCATCTCTAGTGCAGGACAGTGTCAGATGCTGTTTCTGATTAATTAGATCATGCAAAGACTCAAAGCCTCCAAAGACCACCTGTGCCTATAGACTGATAGGATTTCATCTTGAATTGCCCTTAGGCAATTGCTCACAGGTGTGGTGAGATTTTTCTTCAAAAGGGTGGGGCAATTTCTTCTGCCTGGACGTTAATTGTTATATTCTGTCTCTTAATGAGCCTCGGAAACTCTGCACTCCGGGCAAAGTGTTTTTATAATGGGGTGGCTCAACTGTCTGCCCCTCAGAAAAAGCTGCCTGTATACTAAATGTCTGCATGACAAAGATGACCTCCACAGCATGCTGGAATGACTCAATACAGCAAACTGGGGTGTTTGCCTAAAGAGGCTTAATCCAGAGCCCCCAATCCTGGATTCTGCTCACAAAGCTACAGTGCATTCTTCCCTCCCTCTGCCAGAGCACAAGATGAGTGGTTCCACAGAGAATTTTGTACATTGTCCCTTTAGGACAGTGCCTGAATTTCCAGCCATCTCTCCCTGGCAGACAGCAACCAGCTCTTTTCATAGCCAGATGTTTTGTGGGTAGGCTTCTCATTTTGTTGCTCTCTGCTGGAAGGGGGGAAGCTTTGGAATTAGACTCCAGAGTTCCCAATTGCAACCCCCCCACAGTTGAGATATCTCTCAGGAACTTCAGTTGCTATGTGTGGGGGAGCCCGGCCAGCCCTTTTTCACCTCCAACCCTCCTACCAATCCCTATGTGGTCTCCACTTTCCATATTTGCTTATTAAGGCTCTCTCTGGAGAGACTTCCATTAATTATTCAGGAGGGTGTTTCTGTATTTTAGTTGTATTTCCAGTTTGGTCCTGGGAGCATGTCAGTGCAGCATCCACTCACTTTACTGACATTTTTAATCTCCAGACTGGATCCTTTTAATTGGAACAACTTCTTCTCTTCAAAAAGTCTCTGATACTGTTTCCTGAGAAAGTCACATCTGTGCCTGAGCCTCTCTCCCATTCAGTCCATGCAGCAGCTGACATGATGGAATTCCAGTAAATTCCTGTCGATCTTCATATTTGTGGTTTCTTTTGTTACATTTTTTTCCATTTTGATGGGGTGTTTTTTGCTTCCTCATATTTCAAATCATTGATTTGATTCTCAGAAGCCTCTAGTCTACCTTTGAATCTTCGTAAATTATTCTTTATTTCAGTTAGTGTATGCTTATTTTCTGACTGGCCCTTTTTCATGTCTTTGACATTTTCCCTACCATTCTTATCTTACTAAGTCCCTTGAAGCTCTCATTAAAATCTTTGAGTATCCTCAGAGAGAAAAATGGAGGCCGTATAGATGGATGTGTCCTGCATCTTCTCAGGGAGCCGACCGAGTGAGCAGCTGTAGCCTCTAACATTCACCCTGAATTGGCAAGGGAGATTCAGCTGTGAGTGACAGTTTTCACCAGGCATCTGCTGGAGAGTGCAGGGCAACTGCTTGGTGCTGAGATTTCTCCTGGCGGCTTGGAGTAGACTGCGCCATCCCAAAGAGGAGATTGCCTGGCATCACAAGCAGACACATCAACACTGGATCCTGCAAAGACGCGGACTCAGAGGAGCCTTGCGCCCTACCATGGAAAGGTTAGAATTTGCTGACATAAAGTTGCAGTTTGTTCCAGGTGGGAGACGAATAAATATGTGTGCATGTGTGCAGACGCGCAGGTGCGCATGCAAGAGAAATCTGCACCCCTCAACCCCCCCTACCCCCTGGGGCCAATAAAATCCATGAGAGGGAGAGGAACCCGTGGGGCTGCTGGCAGAAAGGAATTTTGAAAAAATCGGCCTACAGCTTGATTGGGTATGAGACGGCAGCCTTGGACTTTGCCAGTGTCCCCACTGCTTGCACCAGGGGAGAGAGGATGCGGAAGTGATTGGGAGAGCACACAGTTAAATGGGATCCTTTTTTCTCTTCTCTCATTAAATCCTCACTCTTGATTATTGAGCCCATCACACAGGAGCACCCAGTTGGGGTCACTGACAGAGACTGCAGGGGAATATTGTTTTTGTTTTTTGTGGAACCTGGGGATCAGAGTGGGGAGAAACACCAAAAACCTAGCTTTGGGGCAGATCACTCCCCCAAACCAGTATTAAGTGCTGTAAGGAAAACGAGGCCTCAATAATGGCTAGAGAGGTCTGAGAGCCCCAGAGGTTATTCCAGGAATACTGCTACCCAGAGGCTGAAGAACAAACTGACCCTTCTGTAAACAGGCAGTCTGGAAACAAAGAAATACTGCCCGATTTAAAATTAGGACTGTGATCCACAACACAGAAGAGTATTGTATCACAGGTAACTTCAATCCTCTCCTAAATACCTGACAGAACAAAGGAGAGTCAAACCAAAGAGAAGAGGAAGTGAATGACCCCCTCTACTGTACATTTTTATTTTTATTTTTTTCACCTTTTACCAAAGAAACTAATTTTTTTCTTTCTTTTTTTTCTCATTTGAGTTTACTTTTTTTAATTATTACGTTTTGATTTTTTAATCAATATTATTACTACTACTATTTTACCATTTTGAGTGTAATGTTATTTTCTCCTTAATTTATATTGTGATTAGCATTATACATTCTATTTTTATATCTCCTTTTAGCATCACTTTACTCAATCTCAATCTTACCTTTATACCAACACTCTCTTCCTCACCTTTCTCCTTTTGTTGTACAGTTTCTCTTACCCCAGTCCTGCTTTAAACTATCCCTTCTCTCTCTCTTTCTCTCTCTCTCTCTCTCTCTCTCTCTCTCTCTCTCTCTCTGTCACTAAGCTGTTGTTAGCTTGATTGTTGATTATACTGTTTTATTTCAATTTTTTTTTATCCTTTGGTTATTTTGTTGCTGCTGGTTTCCCTCACCTCACTTGAAATTAGTGGCAGTCTATGGTCAGCATTCATCTCTAGATATCTGTTGCTGAAATTCATTGAAATTAGTGGCTACTCTATTATAATAACCTCCCTATATAGTTTCTTCCTGTCTTTTATTTCACTCTCTTTCTTATCTCTCTTACCTTTTTTTCTTTGTCCCTCTTCCAATTTTGTTCTTGAAATCTCTTTTTTTACCCTATTCCCCTTTTTCTTTTTCTCCTCCTCTTTCCCCAAATTCTCTTTTCTTTGGTGGCCACCATTATTTGGAGTTATTAGTATCGTGAATACATCTGTGTTCAGTATCTCGTGCATTGTGCCTTGTTGTGTGGTATTTCGTGCCTTTAAATCAATGCAGGAGAGAGAGAACTACATAAACAGACACGCAGAGAAGAGAGACCATGGGGAGAAAAAGAAACAGTCCACATATGAAAGAGAAACAAACATCACCAGAAAAGGAAGTAAATGAAAGTGAGGCAACCAACTTTTCAGAAAAGGAATTCAGAGAAATGGTCATAAAGTGGTTGAGAAGATTGGAAGACAAATTCAACAAAATGTGCAAGAACCAAGAGGAAATGTTGAAGAACCAAGAAGAAATGAAAAGTGACATCACTGCTATGAAGAACTCAATAGAAAGCATCAACTGTAGACTAGATGAAGCCGAAGATCGCATCAGTGAGCTAGAAGAGAAGATAGAAAACAATACCCAAACAGAGCAGCTTCTAGAAAAAAAAAATTAAAATGCAGGAGGAGAGCCTAAGAGAACTTTGGGACAACACAAAAAGAAATAATATCTGTGTAATAGGGGTGCCAGAAGGAAAGGAAACTGAGCAAGGAATAGAAAGCTTATTGGAAGAAATAATGACAGAGAACTTTCCGGTTATAGAGAAGAAAAATCTCACACAAATCCAAGAAGCTCATAGATACCCAAAGAAATGAACCCAAAAGACCAACGCCAAGGCACATTATAATTAAAGTGGCAAACACCAATGACAAAGAAAGAATCTTAAAAGCGGCCAGAGAGAGACAAAAAGTTACCTACAAAGGCTCCCCAATCAGACTAGCAACTTATTTCTCAACAGAAACACATCAGGCAAGAAGGGAATGGAATGAAATATACAAAGTCATGCAAAGGAAGGGTCTGAATCCAAGAATATTGTACCCAGCAAGGCTATCAATCAAAATAGAGGGTGAAATTAGGAGCTTCATGTTTAAGAAAAGACTAAGGGAGTTAGTTACTACCAAACCAGCAATGCAAGAAATGTTAAAAGGCCTACTGTAAAAAGTAAAAATAGGAAATGAAGAAGGAATACAGAGGTAAAGAATAAAAATGGCGATAAAGAAGTATTTAACAATAATAACTTTAAATGTAAATGGATTAAATGCCCCAATCAAAAGAAATAGGGTAACTGAGTGCATAAGAAAACATGACCCACATATCTGCTGTCTACAGGAAAGCCACCTCAGAAAAAAAGATGCACACAGACTGCGGGTGAAGGGATGGAAAAAAGGTTTTACAAGCGAATGGAAATGAAAAAAAACCTAGGGTAGCAATACTTATATCTGACAAATTAGCTGACAAAGTGAAGGACAGAAAAAGAGATAAGGAAGGCCACTTCATTATACTAAAGGGAGCCATTCAAAAAGAAGAAATAACTCTTGTAATCATATACGCACCCAACATAGGAGCACCCAAATACATAAAAAATACTTCTGGAAGATATCAAGGGAGAGATTGACAGCAATACAATCATAGTGGGGGATTTTAATACCCCACTTTCATGATTGGACAAATCCTATAAACAAAAAATCAGCAAAGAAACATCAATCCTAAATGACTCACTAGAGCAGATGGACTTAATAGACATCTTCAGAACACTTCACCCCAAAGCCACAGAATACACATTCTTCTCAAGTACACATGGGTCATTCTCAAAGATAGACCATATTTTGGGGCACAGGCAAAGTCTCTTCAAATTCAGGAAGATAGAAATCATATCAAGCATCTTCTCAGATCCAATGGCATACAACAGGAAATCAACTACAATAAAAACAATCCAAAAAAATCAAACACATGGAAACTAAACAGCATGCTATTAAACAATGACTGGGTTACCACAGAGATCAATGAAGAAATAAAAAACATCATGGCAACAAACAACAATGAAAACACAACCCAAAATCTATGGGACACAGTGAAAGCAGTCTTGAGAGGGAAGTTCATAGCTCTACAAACCTGCTGCAGAAAACAAGAAACAATGTTAATAAATTACCTAAGCCTGCAACTCGAAGATTTGGAAAGAGAGCAACAAGAAAAGCCCAGTGTAAGCAGAAGGAAGGAAATTATAAATATCAGAGCAGAGATAAATGACATGGAGAACAAAAAGACAATAAAAAAGATCAATGAAACCAAGAGCTCCTTCTTTGAAAGGGTAAACAAGATTGATGAACTTCTAGCCAGGCTCACCAAGATGCAAGGAGAGAGGACCATAATAAACAAAATTAGAAATGATAGAGGAGAAATAACATCAGACCCTACAGAAATACAGAAGATTGTTAAAGAATACTATGAACAACTCTATTCCAACAAACTGGACAACCTGGAGGAAATGGACATATTTCTAGAAAAATACATCATTCCAAAACTCAATCAGGAAGAATCTAAAAACTTCAATAGGCCAATCACTATGGAGGAAATTCAAGCAGTAATAAAAAAGCTCCCAGAAAACAAAAGCCCAGGGCCAGATGGCTTCACAGAGAAGTTTTACCAAACATTTAAGGAAGAACTAAAACCTATCCTCCTCAGACTATTCCAGAAAATTCAAGAGGAAGGAACACTTCCAAACTCATTCTATGAAGCCAGCATTACCCTAATACCAAAACCAGACAAAGACAACACAATGAAAGAGAATTACAGGCCAATATCCCTCATGAATATAGATGCCAAAATCCTCAACAAAATCCTAGCAAATCGGATCCAGCAGTACATGAGAAAGATCATACACCACAACCAAGTAGGATTTATCCCAGAGATGCAAGGATGGTACAATATCTGCAAATCAATAAATGTGATACATCACATAAACAAATTAAGAGATAAAAACCACTTAATCATATCAATTGATGCAGAAAAAGCATTTGACAAAATCCAGCACCCGTTTTTGATAAAAACTCTCAGCAACGTAGGAATAGAAGGATCTTACCTCAACATAATAAAAGCTATTTATGACAGACCCACAGCCAACATCATACTCAATGGGCAAAAATTAAAACCATTTCACCTTAGAACTGGAAAAAGACAGGGTTGCCCACTCTTACCACTCCTGTTCGACATAGTACTGGTAGTATTAGCCATTGTGATTAGACAAGAAGAAGATATAAAAGGCATCCACAATGGAAAAGAGGAAGTAAAACTCTCCTTATTCGCAGATGACATGATGATGTACATAAAAAATCTGAAAGACTAAATCAAAAAATTATTAGACGTAATAAATGAATTCGGCAATGTAACAGGATACAAAATTAACACGAAGAAATCTATGGCATTTTTGTACACTAACAGTGAAAGTAATGAAAGAGAGACTAAAAAAACAATCCCATTTACCATCACACCAAAAAAACTAAGATACATAGGAATAAACTTAACTGAAGTGGTAAAAGAGCTCTACTCAGAAAACTACAGGACGCTGAAAAATGAGATACAGGAAGACATAAACAGGTGGAAGAACATACAATGTTCATGGATTCGTAGAATCAATATCATTAAAATGTCAATACTACCTAACGCAGTTTATAAATTCAACACAATCCTCATTAAAATACCAATGGCATATTTTACAGGCCTAGAACGAACTCTCCAAAAATTCATCTGGAATAAAAAAAAGACCCCGAATAACTGCAGCGATCCTGAGAAAGAAGAACAAAGTAGGAGGGATCTCAATACCAGATATCAAGCTGTATTATAAAGCCACCGTTCTCAAAACTGACTGGTTCTGGCACAAGAATAGACGTATAGATCAATGGAATAGAATAGAGAACCCAGAAATCGACCCGAACCAATATGCTCAATTAATATTTGACAAAGGAGGGAAGAACATACAATGGAATCAAGACAGTCTCTTCAATAAATGGTGCTGAGAAAATTGGACAGATATATGCAAAAAAATGAAACTAGACCACCAACTTACACCATACACAAAAATAAACTCAAAATGGATAAAGGACTTAAATGTAAAATGGGAAACCATAAAAATACTAGAGGAATACAAAGGCAACAAAATCTCAGACATATGCCAAACGGTTTCTTCACCGAAACAGCCCCTAGGGCATTGGAAACTAAAGAGAAAAATAAACAAATGGGACTTTATCAGAATAAAAGGCTTCTGCACAGCAAAAGAAACCATCAGTAAAACAACAAGAAAACCCACTACATGGAAGAACATATTTGCCAATGTTATTACTAATAAAGATTTAATCTCCAACATTTATAGGGAACTCAAACAAATTAACAAAAAGAAGCAAACAATCCAATCCAAAAATGGGCAAAGGACCTACATAGACACTTTTCAAAAGAGGACATTCAGAAAGCCAAGAGACATATGAAAACATGCTCAAAGTCACTAATCATCTGAGAGATGCAAATCCAAACAATGAGATACCATCTCCCACCTGTAAGAATGGCTATCATCAACAAATCAACTAATGACAAGTGCTGGAGAGGATGCGGAGAAAAAGGAACACTCGTGCACTGCTGGTGGGAATGCAGACTGGTACAGCCACTGTGGAGAACAGTATGGAGTTTCCTCAAAAAATTAAACATGGATCTCCCTTTTGACCCTGTGATCCCACTTCTAGGAATATATCCTAAGAAACCAGAAACACCAATCAGAAAGGACATATGCATCCCTATGTGCATAGCAGCACAATTTACAATAGCTAAAATTTGGAAACAGACTAAGGGCCCATCATCAGATGAATGGATTAGAAAACTGTGGTACATCTACACAATGGACTACTATGCCGCTGTAAAAAGGAAGGAGTTCATATCATTTGCAGCTGCATGGATGGAACTAGAGAACATAATGCTAAGTGAAATAAGCCAGTCAATGAAATAAAAATACCACATGTCCTCACTCATCTATGGATAATAATAACCATTATAAACTGATGAACAAAAATAGATACAGAGGCAGAGCAGCATCAAACAGACTGCCAAATTACAGCAACAAGGACAGGGAGGGTTGGGGGGGGGTAACAGATCAGCCAAAGCACTTTTATGCATGCATTTAAGCATAACCAATGGACACAGAACACTGGGGGTTACGGGAGGCAGGGGGAAGGGCAGGGGAAAAGAGTGATATGTACTAATCTTTGTAAAACTGTATGTATGAAATAAAAGAAAAGAAAAGATCTTTGAGTATCCTTATATCCATTGTTTTGAACTTGTGTTTGTTTCCATTTCATTTAATTCTTTTTCTGGAGATTTCTTCTTTTCTTCTCACTGTAAAATGTTTCTTTGTCTCCACAGTTTTCTGCTTCTCTGTGTTTTTCCGTACATATTAGGTAAGCTTCTGTTTCTCCTGGAATTGGTAGAGTGGCCTTGTGTAATAGGTGTCCTGTAGGGCCCAGTGGCTCTGCCTCCCCAGTCCCCTGAGGTGAGAACTTTAGGTGGGTGCCTGTATGGGCTGTGTGCACAGTCTTGTTATATTTGAGCCTTGATTGATGTTGGCATCACTGAGAGGAATTAACCTCCAGGCCAATTGGCTGTGAGGACCACCTTCAACTACAGTGGAAGAACTGCTGTGAAGGAGATACCTCTACTGAAGAGGACTTGTTTCAGTGGAGCTTTGGAGTTCACTGAGTCTGAATCTTGAGTGTTTCACTAGTGTATGTGTAGAGTTGTAACCTGGTATGGTCTGAAGTTGTCCACCAGGTGCACTGTCCTAGGAGGTTCAAAGGCAACCACTGCCTGGGGCCACCCTGAACAGATGTCCGCTAAATCTGTTGGGCTGGAAAGTACCCAGGTGAGGTGAAGCTATGAAGCAATACAGGCTGGTGCCAGAGTCAGGTCTTGGGCCTGTTCCTGATAGATTTGGGGCAGGCTTGTTTGAGATATTTTAACAAATTCAGAAGCCTGAACCAGGACTGGACATTCATATGGAAAATTCACTGCAAACAGCTTGATTGGGGCTGCTAATTGTATGAGGTGGGATATTCTCCAGGGTGGAGTGAACAGTGTGAGGCAGGCTGATGGACACTCAGATATGGCTGCCAGTCAGCTCTGTGATGGGAGAGGTCTCAGCATAGGAACAGTGACATCTGTAAACACCCCTGCCTGGAAGAAAGCCACCTCCGAATTCTTCCTATGATACCAATCATTCCAGTTTGTCCCCGTATGTCCCTGGATTCCCCCAAGCCATTTCCCAGCACTGGAGTTCAGAAGGAGTGAGTCCATGTAAGTTTGTGTGCTGGCCCTTCAAGAGGACCTGCTTGGGTCTCCAGGAGACCCTGTGTCACTGAGACACAATACCCACTTGTTTTTATAGCCCAGAGTCACAGGAACTTCTCTTCCCAGGTCTGGCACCTGGGGATGGGGATCTTCTATGGGGCTGAGACCCTTTGCTTCTCACAGGAGGCTTCTGTGGGTGAGATATCCCTCCCAATTAAAAATAATGCCACACGTGGATGCACCAGCCAGTTCCATGCTTCCACATGCATATCAGTCTCAATGTGCTTTCTTCTTTACTTCTCTAACTGTAGGACTTCCATTCAGCTAGATTTCAGGTGGTTCTGAATGATGGCTGTTCTGTCTTTTAGCTGTAATTTTGATGTGGCTGTGAAAGGTGGCGAGTAACGGTGTTTACTTATGCCACAATCTTTGTTCTGTCTTGCCCCTGATATACTGCTATATTCTGTAAGACATCAAGTGTTCAGAAAACCCATAGAGGCAAAATTTTATTTCTGAAACACAAACACTGGAGAAGGTATAGCTTTCAGTACACATCTTGATTATTACCTCTTCACTACAATCAATGCCTTTCTATTAATTTATTTATTTTTTTAATTTATTTTTTTAATTTCTTAAAAAATTATTATTACATAAAGCTTTACTAAGATTAGTACATATATCTCTTTTTTCCCCTGCCCTTCCCCCCGCCTCCCCTGCCCCCCAGTGTTTTGTGTCCATTGGTTATGCTTAAATGCATGCATAAAAGTTCCATGTCTGATCTGTTAAATTAATCTGACTATTTTTGGTCAATCATTTAAATCTCTACTTTATCCAAATGTTCTCTCTGGGTGTGTAGTTCAGTGTCATTTGTTTTTAAATAAGCATAGCTTCTTTCATCACATCCACACCCTCCACAATCAAGGAATCGCTCATTGCCTCCATCCCATAGCCTCTAGGGAATGACCTTTTATCTCACAAGTGCAGATAAATTTTGGAGGCTGAGACTTAAGCTATATAGTATTTCCCTCTCTCCTATCTCTTTTATACACTCTCAACATATTTTCCTATTGCAGAATTTATTTAGACTCCCTTCAGTCACCCCATCTGTAGAGCCCCATACAGAATATTTACAATGAAACAAGGCTATACTGCAACACATAAATTGGGGAACATTGTACTCAGACCATGTCAAAAGACCTACGAGGTTTCCCAGCATCAAGGGCTTTCTTTTGTAATTACCCTTTTTAGACTTGTGTCTCTTTAATAAAACATGTTACTCACTCAGAATATATTTGTATTTTCCCTCATGCTGCACTTTCCTTGCCATTAAACCCAGACTCTCTTAGCAACACATCATTTGTTTAGAGTATTTAATATCCATGGAGTATTTAATATTCCCCATTCCTCAAAAATGAAAAACCATTTCATTCATTCTTTATTTTATTTCGTTGTAATTTTGTTCTGTGCTTGGGCTGGTGCCTGGTGCTTGCAATCCAGAGTCTGGTAGCCATATGGAGATGTTTGACCACGGCATAATAGGATTACAGTTGAGGAAAGATATATCTCTCTCTGTCTTGGAGGTTTGAGAAAAGTTTGCCTCTGAGCCATATCTCAGACATTGAGAAATGGGCAATTGTTTGCAAGAAACAGGGAAATTGCCAAAGGCAGGGGAATCAAGATGTACAAACAGATGGAGAGGGAAAAACATAAATAAGGCTGAAAGATATTACTGGAACTGAAGACCTTCCCTAAGCTAACGCTGTCTATTTAAAATGGAGGCATGAGCCCCAAAGCAGCTGATTTAGACACAACACACACACACACACACACACACACACACACACACGTGCACGTGCACACACAGTTTAAGGAAGTTTCATAACTAGAAACAAACAGAAAAGCAAAGTAAAAAATAAAAGTTAAATGGCAAAGCAAAGAATAGGGCAAATATTACCAACTTTATTAGATAAATGGTTTCACAGCCTCAAGTGACCAGATAGCCTTAGAAGTTAATAGGTGGAAGAGATTGGAAGGTAAATTGTGGAGGCTGCCGATTAGGTGTAGGTTGCACACCAGCTCCCAGCCCCAAATTAGATTCACTCCTAAACTACAGAGCAATCAACTTGAGCAACCAACTGAAGGCTACCTGCATGAAATATTAAAAGCAAGGATTACAGAAGACACCACATAGACTGGTAAGAATGGCATAAGCGCAGAAAGGGATAGCACCTGCATGCAGGTGCTACATTGGCTGAGAAGCTGGAGAGGGATAGTGGCTGCAAAACTCTCTCCCCTTAAAAGTGTAGGGTCTCAACCACACTCAGGTATCCCCAAGTAAGAGCAACAGAGATGGGAAGAGGAGCCCGCATAGCATCTGGTGGTGAAAATCAGTGGAGATCCTCAGACCACACACTGCCAGGGAAGAACACTCCTATTGTTACAGCACGAGGTTGAGGAGTTCACAGCCTGGATTCCGACTGCTGGCAAGATCATGGTGCCATAATCACTTCCTGCAGATGGAGACCCAGCAGTGACTTTAAGGAGCCCTCTATTTCCTGGGAAGCCTTTTGGCAGAGACCCAGAAAGTAACTAAACTGTGTGTCTTGGGAAAAAAAAAAACATCTATTCTACTTCAAGTGCATAGCTGGTGCACCACTCCACAACCTATTGAGTCATTTGGTCTGGCCCATTTTGCTGAGTTTGGTGATGAGCTGAGGCTTTTGGCACACCCTGTTGAGAGAAACCATGTAGCCTACCCTACTTGGTTTGGCAACATAGGGTGACTAGGGGTTCATGCAGAGTTGGAATTTTTGTACTGGGTCTCCTGTGGAGGCTTCTGGAGCCCGCTGGGTGAGTGATGAGCTGTGTGGCTATATTCTGGGTTGGTAAATCCAATCTCCCTTGCAAGTTCACCTGTGCTACTCCAGGAAGGGTTAGAATTGTGCACCCTCCTTCTACAGGCTTGCTGGTACCACCACCAATGAGAGATGGTATTTTTTATTAGTTTATTAAAATGTATATATTTTTATTGATTTCAGAAAGGAAGAGGGAAGGAAAGACAGAAACATCAATAATGAGAAAGAATCATCGATTGGATGACTTCTGCATGCCTCCTACTGGGAATCAAGCCCACAACCCAGTCATGTGTCCTGACCGGGAAGCAAACCATGACCTCCTAGTTCATAGGACAATGCTCAAAAACTAAGCCATGCCAGCCAGGCTGGGCAACTGTTTGGATCATCCTTGCTTAGTCCCAGACACCCCTGCGGTATGCAGACACATTCAAAGTGTGAGTCCCTCCGAAGCCATTGGCTGCGATTGGGATGAAGTGCTTAGCCCCCACCCAAGGGCTGGGCCAGCATCATCCCAAAAAGAGACTCTTTTGATCTATCACCTTCACCCTGGGGTGGCTGAGGTTGCTTCTTCTTGTGGAGGGAACAGCTGGCTGCACCCAACCTGAACCTGCAGTGAGCCATTCCAGGTGGAACCACGGGAGTTGGAGAGTGGCAAAAAATGAGTGGTTCAGCTTTGAACCAGGGGCCACTTTCCCCTCATTGAGTGCCTGAATGTGTGATCCCCAAGTCAGGGACCAACCAAATCTCTCCTCCCAACCCCTGTTGCTCTGCCCTACAGAGATCTAAACCAGTAGAAAGGGCTGTATACCTCAGCTAGCCTGGGCTCATCCTAAAGTTTCTCTTCAGAAGGCTATGGGGAAAGATAGGGAAACTCAGGGTGAGGCAGAGTAGGTGACAAGAGGTGGCAGACCTCCGGGAGCCTCGGTCCTTTTACAGATCTTTCTCCAGTTCTAACCTGGAAGAAGCTGACCTTTTCACACTAATTGGTCCCTCCAATGCACACTCAGACACAAACAGTGAACAGAGTGGTAGCTCCAAATAGGTAGCTCTAGGCTGTTTACATAAATTTTCTGACAGCAACTTGTACCTGAACCCTACCCAAGTGAACCCAGAACCAACACAACCAGTGGTGGGCTTCAGACCAATCCAGAGCTTGACCCAACTAGAAACACACGTGACACACCCAAATAACAATTCTGGCAGGCAGCAGACCCTCCTGGGAACAACCCCACCTGGGTGGCAGCCCCAGCATAGTAACCCAAACACAGTGATTGGGGATTATCCTTATAGTCACCCAGCCTGATGGGTTAGCTCCACCCAAAAAGAACCAACAGGATTCAAGACACAACTACAACAGGGGGTGCTCATAAGCCACAAGAATTATTCCTGGAACACAGAGTTCAGGTGGTCTGAATGATTGGTATCACTGAGCCCAACAAGACACCTTCATCATAAATCCATCATAACAAATATGATAGTCATAGACCTCCTAAGAAACAGAGAAAAAATGAGGAGACAAAGAAAAATGCCCTAACCAAAAAACAAGGGAAATACCGAGGAAAGGAATGAAATGAAATGAAAACAACCAAAATAATGGATACAGGGTTGAAAACAATGGTTATAAGGGTGCTCAAGTGCCTTAGGGGAAGAATGGATGATCTCAGTGAGAACTTAAACAAAGAGATATTAAGCATTAAGACACACAGATATCATTAAAAAGAACCAGTCAGAAATTAACAATACAAAATCTGAAATGAAGAATACACTAGAAGGAATCAAGAGAAGGATACCTGAAGAAGAGGTGCGAATTGGCCATTTAGAGGACAAGATAACAGCAAGCACTCAAGCAGAGCCTGTGAAAGTAAAGAGAATTGAACAAAATGGGAAAAGTCTAAGGGACCTCTGGGGCAATATCAAGTGTAACATCATCCTCATCATAGGGGTGCTAGAATGCGTAGAAAGTGAGCAAGGGCTAGAGAACTTGTTTAAAGAAATAATGGCTGCAAACTTCCCTAAGCTGGTGAAGAAAAAAGTCACTGAAGTTCAAAAGGCCCAGAGAGTCCCAATCAAGATGAACCCAGAGACACCCATTCAAAGACACATTATATTAACATGACAAAGCCTAAAGACAGAGAGAGAATGTTAAAAGCAGCAAAGAAGAGACTGTCTTTTATCTACAAGGGAGTTGTTATAAGTCTGTCAGTTGGTTTCTTAGCAGAAACCCTATAGGCCAGAAGAGATTGGCATGAAGTATCTAAAGTGATGAGAACAAAGACCTGCAACCAAGACTACCCCATCCAGCAAGCATATTATTTAAAACTAGGGGCTCATTGCACAACTTTGTGCACCTTGAAAGGAACTATGACTATGAGGCTGTGGTGGGCACAGGGCCAGGTCTCTGCCCATCCTCCACACCCACAACTGGCCCCTCCCACTGAGGACCTGGTCCCCTGTCTGCTGGCAGCCCTGCTCCCACTGCTGCTCCCACACACTGATGGCGCCTGACCTGTTTGCACCCATTGATGGCGGTCAGCAAATTGGGCCCACCACCAGCAACAGTTGCAAGCGGGGCCACTGCCTTCAGTGGGGGCATGTAGCAGCTGCAGCTCCGATTGCCCCTCAATGGCAGGGGGAGGTAGAGAAGCCATCTGTTGGCAATCGTGGCTGGCAGCCACCACTTGCAACCACTGATGGTGCCACATGATCAGGACCCGTTCCAGGTGCTGGCTGTGGGTGCGAGAAGGGATGGCATCAGCAGTGGATATGAAAGGTGGCTTCTGGCCCTGATCACTCCTCAGGAGAAGGGGGAGGTGGAGGAGTCCTAAGGGGGGATCAAGGCCGACAGCTACCACTCACATCTGCTGACAGTGCTGAGAGATCAAGGCCAGAGCCAGGCACTGGTAGCAGGTGCAAGTGGCAGGTCTGGTGCCAGCAGCAGGTGTGAGCACTGGGTTGGATTGTGGGCCTCAGAAGGAAAGAATTTTCAGTAACCACTAGAGGCTCGCCCCAATGACAGTGATCAATGCAACACCTTAGTCTGGTGCCCCGCTCACCTGCTCCTCCATTCTGCTGCAGCTAATGCCCACGATGTTCTTTGCATGCACCTTGTGGTCAGCACATGTCATAGTGACTGGTTGTTTGGTTGTTCCACCATTTGATCTATTTGCATATTTGGGTAATATATATATATATATATATATATATATATATATATATATATATTAGAGGCTCACTGCACAAAAATTTGTGCACTCAGGTGGGGTGGGGTCCCTCAGCATGGCCTGTGCCCTCTCACAGTTTGGGACCCCTGAGGGGATGTCCACTTGCTGCCTTAGGCCTGCTCCCAGGGGATAGGGCCTAAGCTGGCAGTCAGTCATCCCTCTGGAAGCCCAGGAGCCCTTGGGGAATGTCTCCACTTGCCAGTGGGGAGCAGGCCTAAACTGCAGTCAGATATCCTTAGTGCTGCTAAGAAGGGGGGAGAGGCTCTTGCCACCAACCCTGTGCTGGCAGCTGGCAGCCTGGCTTGTGGCTGAGCAGAGCTCCCCATGTGGGAGCGCACTGACCTCCAGGTGGAATCTACTGCATTGAGCGTCTGCCCCCTGGTGGTCAGTGTGTGTCATAGTGACCAGTCATTCTCAGTCATTCTGTTTTTAGGGACAATTTGCATATTACCCTTTTATTACATAGCATAGAGGCCTGGTGCATGGGTGGGGGCCAGCTGGTTTGCTCTGAAGGGTGTCCCGGA
>PVJC01039252.1:0-16354 GCA_004026665.1 Murina feae | reverse complement strand
CCCCTCCCCCCAGCCAGCTCCACCCCCTATCTGTTCTCCTACTCTGATTGGGGGCAGGGCCAGTGAGCCAACCATCCATGGCACCTCCTCCAGACTGCTGGCCCTTGACTGGTTCCCCCACTCCATTTGGGGGCAGGACTGGCCCATCGCCTACAGCCCCTTCTCACAGCTGGCCCCACCCCCATCAGCCCCCACCACCCTGATGGGCCCCCAGCCCAGCCCACTGCCAGCTCATCTTTCCATCGCTCCTCCCACACCAATCAGGGGTAGGGCCCACCACCCATAGCCCCTCCTCATGGCCAGCCCAACCCCTAATTGGATTCCACACAACCAACCGCCTCCAGCCCCTCCCCGCAGCTGGCCCAGCCCTGATTGGCCCCGACAAGGGAGAGCCAGCAGGCCAGCTGGCTGGCCAGCTTCCCTCTGTCTCCTCCTCCCAACAAGCCTCCCCCATCCTCCTGGATTGGAGCCTAGCTGGTCAGACCTACCCATGCATCAATTCGTGTCCTGGGCCTCTAGTAAGTTATAAAAAGACAATGGGGCTAAATTGCTGCAAGTGTTTTTAATCTAATGATTATTAAATTCATACAAATATTATGGCCTGTCAATTAATGCTTTTTCCACATGTATAGCTAGTAGAAAAAAAGCTTCAAATGTACAGGTGCTCAGAGAAATGGAAGGTTTTTGTTACCTTTTTAAGAAAAGTGACTGGAAATAGAATATAAACCCAAATCCATGGCATTACATTCTATCCAATCAAACTAACAGGAAATGCTCATTCCTTCCTTAAAGGAAATTGTCTCAGGCTACCTAGCTTCTTAAGGAACCAAGGCTGTAAGACCCAAGACAGATACAGGGATAAAAGCCTCTAGTAAAGTCAGAGGTCATTAGAAGCTTCCATTGGAGCTAAGGCCCCACAGCTGGAAAATTGTATTACTGTTTCAGGGAGAGTCTCTATCTTGGGGATAGGAAGGGACTCGGACTGTGAGAGAGTGTAAATTCCCCCAGGAGGCTTAGGTTGGAAACTCAGGAGCATAGACAGCAGTAATGCCTCCCTCAACTTTTAGTTTTTTTCTCCCTGAGATCAACAGTAATGCAATTTCCATTCTTGAGAATGCCCACTCTGACATGAAATTTTATTCTGGTTTGGTCAAAAGGAACTGTCTGCCTTTGTAATGCTAATATCTGGTCTGAAGTAATCTTATCTGAGTTATCTATTGGAACACAGATTCTGAGAAATAGATCTTATCCTAAGCTACCTAAGCTAATCAATCAATTTAATTTAGTTCACCTGTGAGTTGCTACCTCAGTGAATTTTACTGTATACCTGTCTCCATGGAAGCATATCTCTTGAAATGTCAGTGTTTTGGCCAATAAAGAAGCCTGTGTTTCTAAAAGTTATGAAATGTATTTGCCAATCTAGGGAATGCTAATTACTCACTTTTAGCTTTTTCTCTCTACCTTATCCTATCTAATAAAAGAGTAATATGCAAATTGATCATCACTCCAACACACTAAATAGAGATGGCCACCCCCATGTGGACATGAGATGGGTGCCACAAGAAGGCCAGCAGGGGAGAGCAGTTGGGAGGGACCAGGCCTGAAAGGGAGGGCAGTTGGGGGAGATTAGGCCTGCAGGGAAGGGCAGTTAGGGACAATCGGACCAGCAGGGGAGCAATTAGGCATAGATCAGGCTGACAGGGGAGTGGTTAGGAGGTGATCAGACTGGCAGGCAGAAGCAATTAGGGGCAATCAGGCAGGCAGCCATGTGAGTGGTTGGGAGCCACCAGGCTTGGGCCTAAACAGGCAGACAGACATCCCTCAAGGGCTCCCAGATTGGAGAGGGTGCAGGCTGGGCTGAGGGACACACACACACACACACACATGCACAAATTTTGTGCACCAAGCCTCTAGTCTCTTCATAATTTGGCAGTTCTTAATGAGTCATGTCAATGCATTTCTTTGCATAAATCCAATTAGACCAATTCCAAACTATATGGTCTTATTGACTAAGACTCTTTCTAGAATGTTATATCTAAGAGAGACATGTCTAGATTGTGAATGTCACCAGAAAGCCTTAAGGAATTGAGACTGAGTCTCAAGCAGATAAAGCCAATCAAAAACCTCCTGCAAGGTCAGGGAGGGTAGGTGGGTGAGAAGAGATCTACCCAAGAACTTGTATGCATATATGCATAACCCATGAACACAGACAATAGTGTGGTGAAGGCCTGGGGTAGGGGATAGTGGAGTGGGCTGGAAGAGGTCAATGGGAGAAAAAAGGGACGTATATAATACTTTCAACAATAAAGTTGTGTGTGTTTTTTTAAAGACACCTGCAAAAATGGCCTGCTTGTGTGGTTCATAACAATCTTTAGAGGGAAAGAACAAAGATTGCTTTCCTGAAAGATGGGAGGAAGTGAACTTCATGACACCTTTGAGATTTCAAGGATTTGATCCAAACCTATAGGTGTTTTGGGTACAGCCTGATAGCAACCATAGCCTTGCCTTCTCTGCCCTGAGGGGCTGACTGCTGACAAAAGGTCAATCTAAAGAGTCCTTATGAATGAATGCGATTCTAGCAAAACAAATTTGAGGATTTCTATGCAATGAATTTAATCAATTACTGCTCTTATTGTGTTTATGCAAATAATCAAGCCAAAACTGGACTTAATACAGTCTTTTTAATATTAAGAGTAATCTTAGGGAGAAAAAAATATATTTCAGTGAAAACCACAATGACCAATTGAGGCTATTGAACTCCAGTGCAACTAATTGTCTTCAAAGTTTTGTTTTTAAGGCTGTGTCTGTATATGCTCTACAGACCTCAGCACCTGATAATATCACCAGCGATGTTCTAACTATAGACAATCTTTCAGATTGTCACTATTGGCTTTTAGTCTAACAAAAGCCTTGCATTTTAAAATCTTTATAACGGGTTTATGATTTGATTCATGCAGTAATCTTTATGTTTTGTTTGCTTCTATTTTCATAGAATGTGTGCTTATGTCCTTGCTTACCTGATTACTTATACACACAATATAGGGCTCACTATAGATGTCATATGCATAACTGTTTCCTGAAATAAGACTCAAAAGTCTGGACTTACAGTTGAGTCAATGAAACATGGATGGTCTACCAGCTGCACTTGAATCTGCTTTCCTTTTTCTGCCCAAATAGGTCAGAAAGGTCCAGTTTCTCATGGGGGAAATCTTGGAATATTTCCTTGAACTTAATTTAGATTCATTATGGTGGACTAAAGGGCTTCAGACAGATGCAACACATTTGCTTTCAGGGAAGCCACTTCTCCAACCTAACTGGGGACACTAAGTTAATCTTTCCCTTTATCACACGGATTTTTACCACTTACTAGACCTTTAGATATTATAAGTCTCCTCACTTTTGAACTGTGCCCTTTAACCTTCTTTTCAAGTTTGCAATTTCTAAAATACAACAAGGATACCAGCTTGTTCAATGTGTCATCCTTCTGAACATCACTCATGTCACCTCCCAGGGACACCAGCCTAACATGGACTTCATAGAATCCCTCTTCCCTGCAAAGACTCTTTTCCCCATTTGCTTACCCCTTTCTCTGTCAGACTGGGTGAGCCTCTGAACCTTGGCATAGGCATATCTACACCCCTGTCAGCAGGAAGCAGTTACAAGAAAATGGAAATCTTTCCATTTCTCCTTTGTAACATTACCAGAGGTTCATTTTTTTCTCAGGGTAGAATTATATCCTTGTACTTAACTCAGTTATTAATTAACTGGAAAGGAACAAAGAGAAGGCCAAATATTGTAGACATGCCCAGGGAGGCCTAGGTGACATGGGGAAGATGATTACTTGTCAGTCTCACCTGAGATCAGGTCAATGGCCAAGCTGGGCATGGCCACTGCAAGGGCAGAAAATCTGAAATATATAAGTTCCTGAACAAAGAGTCCCTCTCCTGATCTCTCTTGCTCTCTTGGGACTCTTGTTGTAAGGGGTGTGGTCTCATACTCCTGCATTTGCCAACATGGCTCATGGCAATGTGGACCTGACACACACTGGACTGATGGACTGCAACTAGAATGATGCTGTGCTGGACTCAGTTCTATCATGGAACCGAAATTATGGACACTGGCTTTGCTTTTAGCTCTGCTCCATCCCTAGCTGCACCTCCTCCAGAACTGGTTTAAGGGAAATGGAACTTTTGAAATCAGCATGTAAATAAAGCTTTATGCCATATCTCATCCTCCTGTGGAGGCCCCTAGGAATGCTTATTCCAGCTGCATGTAAAGAATCCCACTCCCACTAGCAACAGAGAAAGGCAATCCAGGCAGCAATTCTCTGATAACAATAGGAGAGTATCTGACTCCCATATGAGGCAGTAAAACGCATTGGGGTACATTCAAGTGGAAAAGCTCTGCCATGAAGGATAATATAGAGTGCTCACTTTAAACTTCCCATTACATTGAGTTATTATGGATGCTGTAAATACAGATTGAAAAAGGAGATGGGTTTAGAGAAGAAAATAAGTTCTGATGCTAAATAACCATTCTTAGTCATTAAAAAACTTAATCAAACCTAAGTCAAATTAAAGAGTTCACTTCCTGCACTGCTGCTTGATACCTTGCTACACTGGTAAATATATTGCAATCTGCCAGACCTATTAATCAACCTCATTGAATAACTACCTCATTTATTTCTGGAATTATCCTTTCATATAATTATTGTTAAGATGGAGAAATGACTGTCCTGTTCACTGTCATATTTCAGATATCGATGCATGTTTTCATTATTCATATGTATATTTTCATTATTCATAAAAGTTGACAGGCCCACTTATGATTTCTTACAATGGACCAAGTCTTATGCTGCCACTTAGTGAAGCACATTACAACCTATAGGGATGTGGGAGTGGGGGTGGAAAGTGGGGGAGAGCTACTTATATTGCAAAATTTGAATCATTTCTTATTATTAATAAAGCATTTACTATCAAAAAAAGGTCGTCCCTGACTGAAACTGTGACAGATGTTGATTTAAAAAATATGCTTAGTGCTATGACCAGTAAATGGTTCTAGATATTTAGAGGTAGTCATGTTCCCTGAGCTAGGAACCAATAAATGAATAACCACATGCAAAATGATAGTTGTAAAACCAGAGGAATGAGCAAATTGCTACAAAAATCAGAAGAGGGTGCAGATGGAGGATTAAAAATGGTGGCAGACTAAGTAGATACTACACTGACACTCTTGCAGGACCAAACTGGAATTAAAACTAAAGTACAAAAATACCGTCCTGAATAATCAACTGAAGACTAGCTGGAGAGAACCATGGTAACCAAGGAAGGAAAGTGAAGGCTGAAAAGAGACTGGTAGAAAGGGCAGAGACATGAAAGGGCTGGGCTGGGCACCCACAGATAGCACTTCCAGTTCCAGAGAGGTATCTCAGCTGTTGGGGGTTGCCATTAAGAACTCTGGGGTCTAAACCCCAACCTGAGTACCCCGGCCAAGAGCAGCAGAATTGAGAAAGGTGCCCACATAGTATCTGTCTGTGAAAAGCAGCAGGGTTGTTGTCTGGCAGGAAAAGATAGCTGGAAATGTAGGCGCCCTATTAAAGGGCCAATGCACACAATTTTGGGTGTAGCTACTCACCTTGGCTCCAGCAGATAGAGGGCAGAGTGGACTGGAGTTGTGTGAGCAGAAGCCAGAGTTGGGGGCACTGACAGTAGAGCCCAGAAGGCAGATACCATGGTTTCCTCTGCTGATTCATTCCTTCAAACTGTGGAGGACGTTTTCCTCAGACAGACATTTACCTACCAGGCAGCTTTTGCCTAGGGAAAGAGAGTTACCCCACCCTGATTAAAAAAAAAACCAAAAACAACAACCCTTGTACCAGTGTGTGGAGTTTCTGAGTCCCATTAAGAGACTGAGATAACAGCCTCCAGGCAGAAAAAAATAGCCCCACCTTGTTGGTAAAGCTCTTCACCCAAATCTGGATAATTGCCTGAGAACTACTCAAGACTGAATCCAATCAATCTGCAGGGAGAGGTAGGACACTGGAGGCTTTGAGACTTTGCCAAATCTAATTAATCAGAAATAACATTTCACACTATCATACACTAGGGATGGGGAGGCATAGCAGATCCACCAACCCAAATAGGCAGGTAAAATGGGGAAACAAAAAACATCCCAAATTAAAGAACAAGAAAATTCTCCACAAGAAGAGCTAAGTTAAATGCAGATAAGAAATGTATCAAGCATAAAGTTCATAATAATGATGGCAAACAAGCTAAACAGCATGAGTAAAGTTATGGTAACTATGAAGAACAGCATAGCTCTAATAAAGAATACAGTGGAAGGAATACACAGCAGCTTAGGGGAAGCCAAGAATAAGATCAATGAATTACAAGACAGGGTAGAAAAATATCACTCAATCAGAGAACCAAATAGAAAAAACTATTAAAAAAAACAGGGCAACATGAAACATAACAATAGCCACATAAAAACAGGTACCAGAAGAAGAAAGTGAGCAAGAGATCAAGAATGTGTTTGAAGAAATAATAGCAAAAAACTTCCTTACCTAGTGAAGGAAAAAGTCACAAAAGTCCAGGAGGCACAGAGAGTCCCAAACAAGAAGAATCCAAACAGCCCAGATACATCATACTTAAAATACCAAAAATTAAAGACCAAGAGAGAATCTAAAAGCCAGCAAGAGGACTTCCCATGAGGCTGTCAGCTGATTTCTCATCAGAAACTCTACAGACCAGAATGCTATGAAGTACCAAGGTAGTAAAAAGCAAGGATCTGAAACCAATATTACTGTATCCAGCAAGGTTACCATTCAAAATAGACAGTCAAATAAAGAGTTTCCAGCAAAAAAAAAAAGCTAAAGAAGTTTATCATCACCAAATCAACACTATACAAAATGCTAAGGGACTGCTGTAATGAGCCAAAGAAACAGAGAGAGAAAAAAACATAGGCATTCAGAATTAAAATGGCAATAAATAAGCACCTATTTATATAACAAAAACCCAGAAAGTGTTACGGCAGAACAACCAGAACAACTGGTCACTGTGATGCCCACTGCCCACCAGGGGCCAGATGTTCAATGCCGGAGCTGCCCCCTGGTAGTCAGTGTGCTCCCACAATGGGAGCACTGCTCAGTCAGAAGCTGGACTCATGGCTGACGAGCACAGTGGCAGTGGCAGGAGCCTCTCTCGCCTTTTCAGCAGTGCTAAGGAGCAGTGAGACAAGTGATAAGGAGCAAGTAGGTGGACAGTAAGAGTGAGCAGGTATGTGATTAGGAGTGAGCAGGCAGGTGGTTAGGAGGGTGCAGGTGGGCAGTTAGGAGCGAGGGGTCCAAGATTGCAAGAGGTACAGAGTGGGCTGAGGAACACCCCTCCACACACATACACAAATTTTGTGCATTGGGCCTCCAGTCAATAATAACATTAAATGTAAATGGATTAAATCAAAAGACAACGTGTAGCTGAAATGATAAAAAAACATGACCCAATTATATGCTGTCTACAAGAGACCCAGCTTAGAACAAAATACTCACACAGGATGAGAGTGAAGAGATGGAAAAAATTTTCCACGCAAATGGAAATGAAAATAAAACTGTGGTGGCAATACTCATGTGTGACAAAATAGATTTTAAATGAAGGCCATCACAAGAGACAATAAAAGTCACTATATAATACTGAAGGGTTCGATCCAACAAGAGGATGTAAAAATGCATACCAAACATAGGAGCACCTAAATATGTAAAAAACTTCTAGAGGACTTTAAGGGAAATATCAACAAGAATACATTCTTAGTAGGGAACTCTAATACCTCACTAACTTCACAGGATAGATTTTCCAGACAAAATATTAAGAAGGAAACAGTGACACTAAATGGCACACTAGGTTGGATGGGTTTAATTGACATTTATAGGGCATTTCACCCAAAGCTGCAGAATATACATTCTTCTCAAGAGCACATGAGTCATACTCAAAGATAAAGCATGTGATAGGACACAAAACAAGTTTCTACAAGTTCAAGAAGATTGAAATTGTATCAAGCATCTTCTTAGATCACAATGGAATGAAATTAGAAATCAACTACTGTAAAAACACTTAAAACATTCAAATACATGGAGGCTAAGTAACATGTTATTAAACCATGAATAGGTTACCATTGAGATCAAGAAAGAAATAAAAAATTTCCTGGAAACAAATGAACACATGAAAATGAACACATAACAACCAAAAATTGATGGGACACAGTTCTGAGAGGGAAGTTCATAGCACTACAGGCCTACCTCAAAAACAAAACCAAAAACAAAAACAAAAATTAATAATAAACTATTTAACCCTATAACTTAAAAAAATTAGAAAAAGAATAATAAGAAAAACCAAGAGTAAGTGGAAAGAAGGAAATAGTAAAGATTAGAGCTGGTTAATAAAAAAGATTAAAAAAAGATTGATGAACTATTTACCAGACACATCAAGAAACAAAGAGAGAGGACCCGAATAAATAAAATCAGAAACAAAAACTTAGAAGTAACAACTGATACCACAGAAATACAAGGATTGTAAGAAAATACTATGAACAACTCTATGCCAACAAGCTAGACAATTTGGAAGAAATGGATAAATTCCTAGAAAAATACAATCTTCCAAAACTGAATCAGAAAGACTCAGAAAACTTGCATAGGCCAATAGGAACTGATGAAATAGAACAGTAATAAAAAAAACTCTGAGCAAACAAAAGACCATACCCAGGTGGCTTCAAAGAACAACTAACACCTATACTTCCCAACTATCCCAAAAAATCCAAGAGGAAAGAAAACTGTCAAGCTCTTTTTATGAGGCCAGCATCATCCTAATTCCAAGAGCAGATAAAAACTCTACAAAGAACGAGAATTATAGGCCAATATCCCTGATGTAAATAAATGCTAAAATCCTCAACAAAACATTAGCAAATTGGATCCAGCAATATATTAAAGAAGGTCATATCCAGTGACCAAGTAGATTTATTCTACGGATGCAAGGCTGCGTAGAATATTCCCAAATCAATAAACATGAGACAAAATCACATGATCATATCATTAGATGCAGAAAAAGCATTTGATGGCATCCAAAACTGATTTTTGATAAAAAAAAACCTCTCACCAAAGTATGAATATAGAGATATATCTCAATATTATAAAGGCCATCTATGACAAACTCACAGTGTACATCATACTCAATGGGCAAAACTAAAACCATTTCCCCTAAGAACAGGAACAAGACAGGACTGTCTGCTTTAACTACTCTTATTCAATAAGTCCTAGCCACAGTGCTCAGACAAGAAGAAAACATAAAAAGCATCTGCATTGAAATGAAGAAATAAAACTGTCATTATTTGCAGATGACAAGATATTGTCAATGGGAAACTCTAAAGACTCCACCAAAAAACTACTATATTTAGTAAATGAATTTGGCAATATAGCAGGATACAAAATTAATAGCCAGAAATCAATGGAATTTTTATACACTAATAATGAATTCTCAGAAAGAGAAACTAAACAAGCAATTCCATTTATCATTTCAATAAAACAATTAAGATACTTAGGAATAAATTTAATCAAGGAAGTAAAAGACTTGTACATGGACACAGCAGTCGCCGACCTTTCGGACCTCACGGACTGCCAGTGGTCCAGGCACCACTGGTTAGCGACCATTGCTCAGAAAACTACAGGTCATTGAAAAAAGAGACAGAGGAAGATAAAAACAAGTGTTCATGGTTTGGTAGAATTAACATAATTAAAATGTCCATACTACTGAAAGCAATGTACAGATTCAATGCAATCCCTATTAACAAACAAATGACATATTTCACAGATCTGGGACAAATGCTCCAACAATTTATGTGGAACCAAAAAAGATTCCAAGTAGCTTCAGCAATCTCGAAAAAGAAAAACAAAGTTGGAGGGATCATAATACCAGATATCAAGTTATACTACAAAGCCACTGTAATCAAAACAGCCTGGTACTGACACAAGAACAGGCATATAGATCAATGGAGCAGAACAGAGACCCCAGAAATTAATCTAAGCCATTATGCTCAATTAACATTTGGCAATAGATGAAAGAACATATAGTGGAGTCAAAACAGTCTCTTTAATAAATGATGCTGGGAAAATTGGACAGATACATGCAAAAAAAATGAAACTAGACCACAAACTTACACTATACACACAAATATATTTAAAATGGATAATAGACTTAAATATAAGTCATGAAACCATGAAAAATCTTTGAAGAAACCATAGGCAGCAAAATCTCAGATCTCTCTTGTAGCAATGTGTTTACCTATACAACTCCTTGAGCAAATGAAACTAAGGAGAAAATAATCAAATGGGAATGCATTAAAAAAAAAAGCTGCACATCAACAAAATGTAAAGGAGCCCACTGCATTGGAGAACATAAGTAGTCATGATACATCTGATGAAGGGTTAATATCCAAAATATATAAGGAATTCATACAATTTAACAAAAGGAAGACACTTCTCCAAAGCGGACCTTCAGATGGTCAAGAGACACATGAAACAATGCTCAAAGTCTCTGATCATTAGTGAGATGCAAATTAAAATGACAATGATGTATAACTTCATATCTGCCTGAATGACTACCATCAACAAATTAACAAATGACAAGGGCTGGAAAGGATGTGGATAAAAGGGAACCCTAGTACAATGCTGGTAGGAATGTAGACTGTGTAAAATAATATGGGGTTTCTTCAAAAAATTAAAAATGGAACTCCCATTTCACCCAGTGATCCCACTTCTAGGAATATACTAATATCCTAAGAAATCAGAAACACAATTCATAAAGAATATATACATTTCTATGTTCATACCAGCATAATTTACAATAGCTAAGATCTGGAAACAACCCAAGTGCCCATCAGTAGATGAATGGATAAAAGAGCAATGGTACATTTACACCATGGAATCCTATGCAGCAGTAAGAAAAGGATCTCTTGCCCTTTGAGACAGCATGGAGGGACCTGGAAAATATTATGCTAAGTGAAATAAGCCAGTCAGAAATAGATAAGTATCACATGATCTCATTCATATGTGGAATTTAATGAATAAATAAACTGATAAATAACATAGATCCAAAGACATAGAAGAATAGAACAAACTGTGGAATCTCAGAGCGAAGGCAGGGGATGATGGATGAGTAGGAATAGATCAACCAAAGAACTTGCATGCATATATGGGTAACCCAGGGACACAGACAATAGGGTGTGGTGAAGGCCTGGGGTGGGGAGCAGGGGTAGGAGTAGTCAATGGAAGACATATGTAATACTTTCAACAACAAAAATTTAATTTAAGAAATATAAGAAAGGATGTGCCTTTTCTGTAGAGCATTTTTAAATCATAATAAAACGAATAGCTGTTAAACAAACAAAGAAACACAAACAACAACAAAAAAATGAAGAGTGAGCACATGACCTGACGGTTTCCTGTGGGCTCATGTTTGGGATAAGCCTTAAGTAAATAGCAGACTTTTCTAAGGGTAGAATAGAATCAATTGGGGTGTGTTAAGAGAATAGCAGAAGCAGGACTCTGTAGAGAAGTTCTGAGTTAACTCTCAGAAATAGAAACATACACAGAATGTTGTGAAATGGTCAAGTGTTCTGAAACTGAACATGAGAGAAAAGTAATATGAATGTCTGTTGAAGACGAATGGTTGGTTAGATAGCCCATGGTCTGATCATGAAAGGCTGAAATATCAGCTAAAGGATTTGGACTTCATCCTCTGAAAAACAGCATGGCTTTAGATAGTGGAATCAGGAAAGCTACATTGTCAGATGTATGTCAGATTTGCCTTTCTTTTCTGCTTTGTTTCTAGTCTATTGCCTTAGACCTCCAGCACCTTCACTGTACCTCTTTTGACTTCTTTCCTATGGCTGGTACCTGCAGACTACTCTGTCAGCCACTTTCCTCCTGGGCCCTTAATTTTCACATGTCTACATTAATTTTTTTCTTAGCCATGATGTTGAAAAGAAAATTTATATTAAGCATGACAAATAGATTTTACTTCCACATCAAATATTGCACATTAGTAGTGATTTAGTGGGGCCTAGTTTTGGAGGAAAATTGTGTTTAGGATTAGCAAGAATTCCATGTTCCATTATAAGTGATTGATATGCTGGTAAGAAAGGGACAAACCTAGAAGATAATAGCTGGCCATGGCTCATTTTGGCACAATCTCTTGAAGATGGGTACATTAAAATATACATATTTTCCAAACTTTAGTCAGTCACATAACACTACCACAATTTTTGCTCTTTTTAAGAATCATACATGGAATTTTTTACTTAATTATTTATTTTGTTGTTTAAATAAATGTATTATACAAAAAATACTGGATATATTTAGCATAATGCTTTTGAGGCATGACTATTAAAGACAAATGGCACTTGCCCTAATCGGTTTGGCTCAATGGATAGAGCGTCGGCCTGAGGACTGAAAAGTCCCAGATTCGATTCCGGTCAAGGGCACATTCCCAGTAAGGGGTGTGCAGGAGGCAGCTGATCGATGTGTCTCTCTCATCGATGTTTCTAACTCTCTATCCCTCTCCTTTCCTCTCTGCAAAAAAAATCAGTAAAATATATTTTTGAAAAAAGACAAATGGCACCAGATGTTAGATCTCAGTCCTTGAATTTGGCTAAGAAAAGAATTTAGAGCCAAGGAACACAACACAATTAAAAGTTTTTTGGGTTTTGTTGTTGTTGTTATTTTTGTTTTTAGAAAGTCATAGGGTTAGGAGAAGTGGGCAGTGGAATAAGTGAGCCAGCCGGGCTGTATGGACTCAGAAGTTACAAAGGCAAAAGAAGGGCCCTTGGAGCTTAGGAGAAGGAAAGCCGAGGTACAGGCATTGAGGGCAAGGGGGAGGAAAGGCATGGCCTTTGACTTGAAGGCCTTTATCTGCTTTTCAAGAGCAGGGACATAGGGCAGGTCCCAGGAGAGAATCTAAAAAAAAAATGTCATCAGCTTTCCAGGTGTTTCCTTTCAGGGTCGTGGTCTCCACGGACTGGTCTTGATGTCAGCCATCATGTTACTTCACTCGTCCTGCTGCTTTTCTAGACCTGGAGCTGAAACACAACTGATACCTAGAAGTTATCTCTAGTTTGACCAAAACTTTGACTCTGTGGCCAACAGACCTGAGGCTTTGTTGCTAAGATTATTTGATGTGCTGAGGGCTTAATGCTTAAGGGATTGTTCATGCGAAGACTTCTATGGTAGTTGTATGAGGCTATTCTCTGGCCCTCCTATTTCTAAGGGCATCTACCACATGGCTAGCAATCTACTAGGGCCAGGTCCTTGTTCTCCAGGTTTCTGCCCTGCTGACCTTCAGTACCTGGCCTATTGGTCGTACTCTGCTCATGCCTATTTAACTGCCTACTATATCACATCCATGTTGTTATATGAGCCATTATTTCCTTCATCTTTATTGCTGGATAATATTCTATTACATAAATATGCAATCTCACTAGGAATCCAATTTCCCTGCATCCTCATGAATTCTCTTTGTTTCTAATGAAGCAAACCTAGTAGATATGTAGTGGTATCTTATTATGGTTAAAATTTTCATTTCATTAATGAGTAATTATATTGTGGATCTTTTCATGGGATTATTAGCCATTCATATATAAGCCATGCCCACCAGGCAATCAGAGTGGCTGTATGCAAATCAACCCAGCCAAGATGGAGGCTGACAGGGCGGCTCTGTGCTGGGGGCCTCCGCAGCTGGCATAGCAGGTGCTCTGTGCCGGGTGTGTCAGCTCAGTGCTGGGGGAGGAAGGGGGGACCCCCGAGGTCATGCGTGAGCAAGAGCGTCTGCCGCCATGTGGGGAGCATCCACCCCCAGTCCACCGCCTGGTTCCACCCAGGGGGCCTCTGTGGGGCATGCGGGAGCATTTGCCACACAGTGCGGAGCATCCAACATCAGTCCGCCGCCCAGCTCCACCCCAGGTGTGTTTGCTCAGCAGCAGGGCCCCCAGCTCGCCACCCATTTCTATGCCAGGTGTGTCTCCTCAGCGGTGGGGCCCACTAGGCATGTGCAATTGTGGGCCGCCTGGCAGGAAATGTCCACTCCTGCACTCACCAGCTCTCCCATCCCCCAGTGCATGAACCCTGAAGGGGCTGTGGGCAGCCTGAAATCAGCCATCTGCCCCTCACCCAGGCTGGCCAGGCATGCCAGCAGGTGGACATCCCCCGAGGGATCCCAGACTGCAAGAGGGCACAGGCCGGGCTGAGGGACCCCCCCCTGGAGTGCACAAAGTTTTGTGCATCGGGCCCCTAGTTCATTTATAAATTAATTTCTATATTTTTATGTTATTGAATGTTAAGTGCTTTATATAGTCTGTATACAAATCCTTTATCAGATATGTGATTTTAAATAGTTTTTATAGATTATGACTTGTCTTTGTTTCCTTAATTTTGATGAAGTCCATATTTTTAATATCTTCCTCTTTAGGTTATGCATTTAGTGTCATATTAACAAATATTTGCCTAACATGAAGTCACAAAATTTCTCCTAAGTTTTCTTCTAGAAGTTTTATAGTTTTTTTCTTTTACTTTAAATAATTATATAACGAGTTTTAATATTTATGCATGAGGTGAGGAGGAAAAATGAATTCTAACTCTTATTGATACCAATTTTCTGTTCCAGTCCAAGTTCCTTGTCTCACAAAATTGAAGAATGAGTTCATAGACAAAGAGATGAGCAAAAGCAAAGTTTTATTACACAAAAGCTCCCTGCTGCAGGGAGGGCACATGAGCAGGTTTCTGCCGAAGCTTCTTTGTCTAGGGGTTAATATGTGCCCTGCTAACTATGCATTGGTTGGTCGGAAAAATTCAGCCCTAGCAAGATCCATACATTTTAAACTTTGGAGTTCCTGCTCATTTTCTCCGCCCTGTGTGTCCAGATCATGACCAGGGCTCTTTGTTCTTGGGATTTTACATGGGACCAAGTGTGGCTGATGAACTGGTTCCTGCTCACAACTGCAGGGTTCAGCTTCATTTCCCCTTTACATTTCTCTCTACATAAACCCTACCTATTTCTGATTCCTCATTATCTCACACCATGCTTAAATACAAAGTAATTTTAAACTTTAAAGAACAAACAACAATCTGAGAATTCGATTTTTAATTAGATTTTTAATAAATTGTTTTTTCTGCATTTAATTTCCCTGTGTTGAAATAAATTGCAGATAAATGTGTTTATTCTTAGTCTTTAAATTCTGTTCTACTGACACATATGTCTATCCTCATGCTACTATCATACAGTCTTGACTGGTATAGCTTTTTAGTAAGTTTTGTAAGCATGGCATGTGAGCTTCAAATTTGTTTTTTTTTCAAAAACTAATTCTTCTAAAATTTTAGAATTGGCTTATCAGTTTGTAAATAAGACACAATCATGTGCTAATTAATGACAAGGATACATTTTCAGAAATGTGTCTTTAGGCAATTTTCATCATTGTGCAAACATCATAAAATGCACTTACACAAACCTAGGTGGTATAGCCTACCACACACCTAGCATACATGGTATAGCCTATTGTTCCTGGACTACAAGGTTATAACAAACATAGCTGTACAAAACAACACAAGATTTAAATCAAGCAAAAGAAAATGATGCAATCACGAAATGTGGACAATATAAGATATATGAGTCTGCTGCCTCCTAACACAGCATACAATTTTATGGCAAAATTTTTCTACAAGTAGAAAGAGTACACTCCAAAATAATGGTAAAAAGTATAGTATAGTAAACACATAAACAAGTAATATAGTCGTTTATTGTCATCATCAAGTACTGCACCTAGTATATGTGTACACTTTTACATGACTGGCAGGGAAGTAGGCTTGTTTACACTAGCATCACCACCACCACCTGAGTAATGCACTGATCTATAATCTTATGATGACTGCATTGTCACTAGGCAATAAGTGTTCTCTCTATCCATCTCCTCCCACCCACAATTCCTGGCCACCCCTGATCATTTCACCGTCTCCATCATTTTAGCTTTTCCAGAATGTCATAAAGTTGGAGTCATACTGTATATAGTACTTTCAGACTGGCTTCTTTTACTTAAGAATATGCATTTAAGGTTCCTCCATGTCCTTTTGAGGCTTCATGGTTCATTTTGTTTTAACATTGAATAATATTCTATTGTCTGGAGGAAGCAAAAATTATATAGCCATTTACCTTAGGAAAAACTTGGTTCTTTCCAAGTCTTGGCAATTATTAATAAAGTTGCTATAGATATTCATGTGTAGGCTTTTATAAACATAAGTTTCAACTCCTTGAATAAATACCAAGGAGCA
>PVJC01039251.1:0-16339 GCA_004026665.1 Murina feae | reverse complement strand
TCATATCCTTGAGGATCTCATTAGATTTATTGAGGGTCTCACTAAATTTATCGGCAGTCTCTAGAAAATTCTTGAAAAACCTAATAACCGTGGTTTTGAACTCTATATCCTGTCGTTTTCTTTCCTCCATTTCTGTCATTTGTGATCTGTTTCTTTGTCTCCGCATTTTGGCTGCTTCCCTTTCTGAGTTAGGTGATCACTGAGAGGAATTAACCTCTGATCCACTTGGTTATGAGAGTCAGCTGTGTGTACAGTGGGAGAACTTCTGTGCTGGAGAGACCCTTATGGGGCAAGGGTTGTTTTAGTGGGGCTTTTGTGCTCACTGCGTCTGCCCCGAGTGTGTTCCTTGTGGATCTGAGTTTTATTTAGGATGGTCTCACTCTGGCCACTGGGTGAGGCTGGCTCTTGTATCTTTAAGGAGGTATTGATTTAACCTTTGCCTTAGGCTACTCAGCCTTTTATATGCAAAAGTCTCTGATGCAGCTTGGGAGGGGCGGGGCCTCGAGGGGTCTGCAGAGTGGAGCAAATAGCTATGGCCGCTTTTCAGCCCTGCGCTAAGAGACACTGGGTCTCTGTGTCCCACGGTAATTGCTGCAAGCAATGCTGAGAGAAACCTGCTTTGGATTTCCTCCCAGTGCCAGTCAGTTCCCCTTCTCCGGGTGTGCGTCTAGGTCCTCAGAAACTCGCCTGTAACTGGAGTTCAGAGCCGCCGGGAGCTTGTGGCTCCTTCCGGTTTGAAAAAGAACCGCGTCCTCCAGTACCAGCCCTCTCCCCAAGCCCCGTGTGCACGCCTCCGTACCTCTGTACTTTGCTTCCGCTACTCCTCTGAGTCTCAAGTTTCTTTCTAGTTGTAGAATTTTCACTCAGCCAGCCTTCCTGTGGGTGTGAGTGGTGTCCGTGTTTTCTTTTCGTGGTTATTCTGAAATAGTTGTGCACGGTTGCATTTACGGTGTTTACCTTATGCCGCCATCTTGCTGTCCTTCTTTTTTTCCTGTTAAATATAAGAGTACCTACCTACGCTGTAAAATTACAGTCCCCAGGACTGTGTAGGACAGTCCTGCCTTAATTAATTGAGAATTTGGAATTATCGGTGGAGGCAGAAAGTATGCGAGCAAACTAGGGAGGTTGGCAGATGAAAACTCACTAATCCCTCTTGTGCAGTGAGGTTAGTGAGTTTCGAAAGGAAGGTCTGCTGAGGAGGTGATGGAGTGAGTTAGGGTTAGGGAGGCCCTTGATAATCCCAACAGGGTACCCTGGCCATCAGTTCAGGGATACAGACGCTGAATTAGCAGTGCACAGAGCTTGAGGGTTGATGCCTGTGACGGGTAAGGGGGAAGAGGCAGGACTGGACGTGGGAACCTCAGACACCCTGCAGCTCTGACTCGGTCTCAGCCAAGGCAGTGGGGAGCAAAGGTTGCCCACTTTTAGCTTTGGGCAGGCCCCAGGCCCCCACACCTTTTGCAACCCTTGTCTGGGGGCTGTTTGCAAAGAGCATCGCCTTGGCCCCAAAGCTGGTGGGATCCTGAAGGTTCCTTGCAGCTGAGCATCAAGATCTGAGTGATCCTCTCCACCTCCCAGCCGGGCTCCTCTACCATCTAAATGGGGACCCCTGCCCTCTCTTATTTCCCATCTTGTTTATTTCCTTCGTGGTGTTTTATCATCAACTGTAATAAAAAGTGTATGCACTTTAATTGGCTGCCAGCGTGCCCGTGGGCCAGAGGAGGGCATTTCCTGGCAGTGTGGCATATTGGAATCCGGTGTCTCATTGCTGTGATCCCTCGTTTGGTCATGGTGTGGGTGAGTGCTGGGCCAGCACTGCTGGGAGCATTGCTAGTTGCTGGATGAAGTGAGGGCCTCACCTCAATGTAGCCCGAGCTTCCTTGGAAGAGACTGAACACGTTACTGGCCTTTAGGGGAAGGGGGCGCTTGTGTTTTTTCAGAAGGAGAAGGCATGCATGCAGTCTACTTTATGGATGAGGAAACTGAGCTTAGGGACCTTAAACGTTAGGACTCTGTAGGGTCACTGAACTCAGGAGTGGCAGCGTTGGGGCAGCTCTTCTGTCCACCAAGCCTGTGATTTAAAAAAAAATTTTTTTATTGATTTTTTTACAGAGAGGAAGGGAGAGAGATAGTTAGAAATATCATGAGAAATATCGATCAGCTGCCTCTTGCACACCCCCTAGTGGGGATGTGCCCGCAACCAAGGTACATGCCCTTGACCGGAATCGACCTGGGACGCTCAATCCACCGAGCCAAACTGGCTAGGGCAAGCCTGTGGTCTTAATTGCACTGTCCCCTCAGGGCAGAGCAAGGGGCGCTGGGAGTACTTGGCCCACTCCAGCCCCCTGATGCCTCCTTGTTCAAGGTGCTAAGGGTAAGGACCTATAAAAATTGGCCTGTGCTGTAAATAGTTGGTAAGACTCTGGGAAATTGGCTATTTGTAGACCTCACTCTTGGGACTTGAAGTTGTTGCAGCTTCTGTGAAATCTCAGGCTGCTCCCTTACCATCACACACACATGCCCTTTGATCCTGCAGCTCTGCCCCCAGATGTGCATCCTACAGATGAACCTCCACGGGTGCAGATGACCTGTGTCAGGGTCATTCATCACAGCAGTGTTTGGGTTTGGGAAGGATCGGAAACAACCCCGTGGTTCATGAACAGGGTTGCTGTAATAAATGACAATGTGCTAAGTAAAGGCGTGTGTACATTTGTTAAATATGGTGTAGGAGTGAAGCTGCTGTGTCTGAACTGATGCATGTGCCTAATTCTGTCTGCACGTATATTTCCCTGGATGCCTGTGCCTTGTTTATTAGGGGAAAAGCAAGGTGCACAACAGTATCTAGAGTAGGCCACCCTTTTCTGGGACATGTCCAGGAGTGTCAGTGCCATCGAGGTGATAGTGCTGCATTGGGAGGTTTCAGAAAGAGGTGAGGGCAGGTGTACTTTTCACTGTCTTGTACCTTTGATTTTGTTATAATATATGCATTGTGAGTTCAGGAAATTCAGTAAAGAAATCCCCTAAACCAACAAATCAAAAATGAATTGTGGCCCTGGCTAGTGTGTTTAATGGTTAGAGCGCCGACCCTTGATCTGAAGGGTCTGGGGTTTGATTCCTGGAGGAGGACACATACCTGGGTTGCAGGTTCGATCCCTTGCCCTGTTTGGGGCATGTGCAGGAGACAACCAATCCATGGCTCTCTCATCTGTGTTTCTCTCTTTCTCTCTCCCTTTCTCCTCGCTTCCTCCTTCCCTACCTTCCACTCTCAAAATCAATGGAAAAAATAACCGTGGGCGAGGATTAACAAAAACAAACAACAAAAACAAAAGAATTATGCATTAGCTAATAGGAACAGGAAGGAGAGATCTTATAAAGTTTATCAGTTAGACAGTATCTATATATAAAACAAAGTATTTAAAACAAAATGTTTCCTATTGAGAGGGAACCACCAAGGATATTTTCAATGAATTTGGGGGAAATGTTGGAAATACTTTGACTTGAAAATCTTATTATCTGCCTTATCTGGAATTTGCTTTGGTGTATCTTCAGTGATATCTAAATTGGTACTTACCCATTTATTTTCCAGAGCACTCACAAACCCAGATTTGAAGTCGGGGGAGGGGGGAACCTGTGCTATCTGTGTTAGGGCTACTCAGGGTAACAGCCAGGATCTAGTCATGAAAGGAAGGTTGATGATTCTTGTGGGCAGTGCGGGGGAGTCCACCATGTGATGTATTTGTTAAGGCTTTAATTGGACCCCCATATCCCCCTCTCCCTGTACCCCCCGGGGAAATACATTAGGGGACCTGGCCAGACTTGACTCACTGTGGCTCTGAAACCCTTTTGAAAGTTCCTGGTTAATATTCTTTTTTTTTCTTCTGAAGTGATTGCAATGATAAGAAAATGAATCTGTTGACTTTCATACTTACACAAACATAGGAAAAAGAATAAGTTAGGAGAACATGAATTATTTCTTAAGAAGGACTTTGTAGCTTCAATAATGGTCTTAAGAATCTTTATTCAACACACTAGAGGCCCAGTGCATGATATTCATGCTCTGGGGGAGGGATCCCTCAGCCCAGCCTGCACCCTTATAGTCTAGGACCCCTTGGGGATGTTCACTGGATGGATCAGGCCTAAGCCAGCAGTCAGACATCCCTCTTGCAGTCTGGGGCTCTTGCAGTCCCAGACCCCTCGCTCTTTACTGCCCCCCTGCAGCAGAGATGGGAGAGCCTCCCGCCACCACCGCTGCACTTGCCATCCTCTGAGCTTGGCTTCTAGCTGAGTGGTGTTCCCCCTGTGGGAGTGCACCGACCACCAGGGGGTAGCTCCTGTGTTGAGCATCTGTCCCCTGGTGGTCAGTACACGTCATAGCGACCAGTGGTTCCCCTGTTCAGTCAATTTGCATATTAGGGTTTTATTATATAGGATTAGACACATTCTTTAGAGGCCAATTAGCGTTCACACAGAGAAACGTTTGTGGGGGTGGTGTACAATGTGTGACAATATCTGCTCCTTTTCGAGAAATCAATATGTTAAATAGCCCTCAAATTATGGCAGTTTTATGGTAGGTGGGATATTGACTTTTTGTTTCCAGGTCTGCTAAAGGGCTAACAGAATATAAGACAGTTTAAACCACACACCATTGTGTTGATGGGGTGTGGGGAGCTCACACCAGCTTCCAGAGGTGAAATTGGGTTACGGGGCTTTTAAAAGCAGCTTCGTAGCAGAAGTCATTTAAGTACGGCTCCTGGGTAAGTACGTGGTGCAGGGATGTGTCCACTGACCCCCTTCTTCTAAGGGTGACTGACCTTCCTGGCGGGTGGCCAACATCCCTTCTCTACCTCGGTCCATTGAGGTGGTTGTCGGCTGTCAGGGAAGGTGTGTTGCCAGATAGGGATGTTGTCTCCAGAGAGGGATGGGGAGAGCATGGCCTTCTCTGGAGTAACCTATGTTTCCAGCCAGATTTATATTATTACATGGGATTAGGCCTGGGCCCGACTTAGACCAGTGCTGCTCTGGAAAACTGTTCTCTGTCCTCAAATCACACAAGGAGCTGCATGCAACCAACCTGGAGAGCAGGTTCCCAGAGGCAGCCTAGCCTTGGGAGCCAGGCATTTGCCATCGCAACTGGGGAATCTTTGAGGAATCAGAGCTAGCTAAAGCCTGAGCTCATCAGAGGCCCTCTTTCCTGGCTGCCACCATCTTTCCAGAGAGACTCCTAGACCACCAGCTGTGGAAGCGGGTCTTGAGCTTTGTCAGTGATTAGCTGCACAGCAGGAAGGCTCTTAGCGGTTTCCTGGTTCTGCAGCCCTTTGGTGGATCCCAACAGCCTAATCTGGCCCCGCACTAGTGGATGTGGCAACTCAGAGCAGAAGAATGGTGCCCTGTCCATTCTCCCGCCTTGTGTTTTTCATATCAAAGGACTTAATGCTTATGTTTGCAAAATTCAATCCTTAGTGCCCTTGTCGACTGCTATGTTACATGCCCTGTCCCTTTCCTGTTTCTGGGTCATTGGCTGTAAATGGTAAACATTGCCCTATCCATCCAGCTTTCTTTTTCTAGGTCCTCTGCCCTAGGCTGGTCAGTAGCAGAAGCTTAGATGAAGGAGGGGTGACTGACTTGTCTGATGAGATCCTGGACGGTGCTCTTCTCAGGGCCCCGAGGAAACTGTCCTGTGTCTGCTTATAACCTTCCCTTGACAGGGCGGGTGGAGCTTGAGCTCTGGCGATGGAATTGCAGTTGGTTACCATGCTGGCCAGTCGGACCTGAGTTAGCCCAAGCACGATGGCTTCTGTTGGAGGCCTCCTTTTACCATAATAATCCATCACTCTGGGTTTTATTTCTAGGAATGAAAATTATATTTACCATTAGCCTAAGGAGAGCATTTTGCATTTCATACTTGGGACTGCCAGCAAGAAGCAATTTGGTGATTAGAGTGACCTATTTGGGGCAATGATTCATATACCCAACCCCTCCCTATCGTCAGCCAGAATAAAAAGTTGAAATTATATGTATGAATTCACACATGTGTACACACACAAGAGTATGTGTACTGGATTTCCAGAAACTCTAGGATTTTCAACAAGACTAGAGACATATATATGATAGTCTGACTGAAATGTAGACTGTGGCATAAATGAAATTCATTTTAGAGGGGGCCTCAGGGGAGCACCTCAAATAGATGAATAGGTAATCATGCTGTCCCAGGGCAGCTGGAACCGAACAAGACCCCATGAGAGGCAATGAGGCTGCTTAGTCTCTGTTACAGGATGCTGAGCACTGGGGTGGCCTTGGAAATTTTGGCGCCAAAGGTGACATGGCAAGGGCCAGAGTGAACTGCAGGCATTGATTTCCATCAAATCTGCTTCTCTAGGGCACTTTTTGGCATCAGAAATACCAGTCTTTCTGTTTATTTATTTATTTTCTGTTAATCTCACCTGAGGATATGTTTCCATTGCTTTTAGATAGAATGGAAGGAAAGGGGGGGGGGTCCCCTCAAGTGCCCTGACCCTGGTGGGGATGGACCAGCAACTCAGGTACATGCCCTTGTCCAGGAATCAAACCCGAGCCCCTTCAGTGCATGGGCTGATGCCCTAACTATCCATCAACACCAGCCAGGGCAAGTCCTTCTGCTTATTGATGGTGAATAATTTTCTTAAGAAATGATGGCGAACAAAATGGCATGATAATCATAAAGATGACAAAGTAGAAGTCTCTCATGGTTTACAGTGTGCTTATTCCATCACTGAAATTACTTGATCAGAGAAATTGAGGATTTAACCAGCGTTGGGTTGTTTTCTTTTATACTGAAGTGTTTTGGGAATCTTGGTCTGTTGTCTGAGAATTCTCCAGATGCTAAGCTTCAGTGGAATTAGCAATGGTGCTCCTCTCAATGACAGCCCAGCAGAGGAAGGACCCTCAGTGAGGCTGGGGGCAAACCCAGCAGGTGTCATTGTTCTCTCATATGATTGTTCTGCTCCATCTCCCCCCTTCCTCTGGGCACAGTCCAGGTTCTCCCTGCATCAGGCGATGGGGGAGAGCTTCAACAGAATTGGTTCTGGTTTAGCCCCAACCGGACAGTGGGCCTCACCAGCTCTCATGGCACAGAGCAGATGGCTTGGAATGCAAACCCTGTCATCCCAGTGGCTGCTATCACTTCTAAAGGTGCAAGGTTCCTGGTCCTATACGACCACTAAACCCAGGAGGGAGAGAGACCTACCAAGTCAGATCCCTTTCTGAGTGTTTGCTGCAGGCTAACTCATTAACTGGTTCTCTCCAGGATAACAGGCAAATGTTTTAATTGTCCCTATGCTCAATGGGGACATGTGTTACATACAGCACCTGTTCAGGTCTCTGTCTGCCTTGTTTTCCATCTCATTGACATCTGATACATGCAAAGCAGAGAGAATGTGCAAAAGAGTCAAAGACAGGTTGAAGAAACAACATCAGGGAAAGCCTGGGACTCTTAAACACTCAGTGCTTTTAAAAAAAAATTCTCACCTGAGGATATGTTATTATTGATTTTTGGGGAGGGAGGGAGGGAAAGACAGAGGGAGGGAGAGGGAAGAGAGAAGGGAGGGCGGGAGGGAGGGAGAGAAAGAGAGAGAGAGAAATGTGAGAGAAACATGATTGACCAGTTGACTCCTGTACTCACCCCAACTGGGAATCAAACCCACAACCAGGTTTTGTGTTTTGAGCAGGAATCAAACCCAAAACCTTTTGGTGTATTGGGGTGACGCCCCAACCATTTGAGCTACCCAGTTAGTGTGTTTTTACCCTGAAGGTCTTTGAAGGAATGCATTCACCCTCCTTCTCCATCATCGCCCTTTAAGGCCAGCATTGTGCCTTGTATAGATTCCACATCCTAAGAGAAAACCATTTGCTCAAGTGGTTTCTGGTAGTTGACTTCTGTTCTTTGAAATGCCCTCTCACTCTTTGACCAGAACAAAGCTCTTTGAATAACAGCAATCCTCTGTTGGCTTTTGAGTTTGTAGCAGGCTTTTGCTAGAGAGTATCTTTTCTCCTTCTTCTTTTTTTCAAAGAAATTAATAGAATGGATGATACATGCAATGCCAGGCACTTTCAGATCTCAGCGGTCTTCCTGGAAGGCACGTTAGCTTATCTCTACATTTCTCAGACGAAACTGCTTCAAGAATGATTGATTTTGGGGGGAGAATTGCTGTGTTTTTATGTAGACAAAAATAAGATCACATTATCTGTCAATAGAGGGAATGGTTGAATAAAATATGGCACAGCAAAACTATAGAACACTGGGCCCCCCAAATAATGTAAGTCTATGTATACTGATGTGAAAAATACTAACTGTATTGTTGGACGATAGAAGCAAGATGCAGAACAGCAAGGAGTGTTATCCTACTTGTGTTTTTTTAAAGGAGTGTACGGACCAGCTGTGGTGTATGTGTGCCTTTGTGAATGTACATGTATTCACTTAGAAGTGAATTAGTCATTCACTTTTTATGACTAAAAAGCTATGGACAAAACTATGTTCCTCGGGGGCATGTAGTGGTATTGGGTGGAAGGGGACAGAGGGTGACTATCGTGTTGTGTTTCGACGTACAGCCTGTCCTGACCTCGTACAAGCGTATGCTGGTACAACATGATATACAAGTTCTGGAAAATATCCCAACAATATCAGTGCAGACAGAGTGTTTGCCTGAGGTCACCATGGTAATTCCCAGAAGAACTTACGTATAGCATTAAGTATTTCAGTAAAATTTTAATACCAGGAAAGGAAGATGGGGCTTTTCCAAGGGCTGGTAAGTACGGTACAGTGGAGTCACATGAAGTAAGGAGGTCTTATGTTTCAACCCTGACTAATAAAGAATGTATTGATGGGGGCATGGGCAGAGGATGCTATATCATATACAGGTGGAAGATAAATACAGTTTAGGTTATGGAGGTCTGGTAAGGTAAGTAGGATGGACAATGAGCATGTCATGCTGTATTTCACTGTATTCTTCTCTGATTACATTCCGGTGCTAAACTGTGCACACTATCTGATAAGTAACGACTGTTCTTCTACTACTCCTGTGTCCTCCCACCTTTAAGGATTCTGCTGCCCTATAGTATGTGTGGTGCTAGTTAATGGCTTGATGAACAGTTTTGAGTTGCACGTAAGTTGCAAATGGCACTTCTTGAAATTTAAGACGTAGACATGTACATAGCAATAAGAAACCTGCCCCATGGAATGGGACAACTCACTGTTTAAGTTTCCAGTGTACCGCTTGGTAGTAATGCATCCTTGTATTATAAAGTGTGAATAAGAGAATTATTTCACTTCATACAGTTGATGTCAGTATTAAGTGAAATATTGATAAAAATAACATAACTACACTTTGTGGCACATATTTGGGAGCTGTTACCTTCTGTTACTGTATACTATATAGTGGAAATGATCAGAAGTGAAGAATTCTGCATAAGCATATATGAAACTTTTTAGTATGTTGTGCATTTTATTCAATATCTTCTCAGCCCTTTTATTAACAGTTGTTTTTATAGCTGTTGGATATGATGTGAGACAGAATTTATGTTAATTGGTTGCTATTCCTTAGAATAAAATGAAAAAAAGATTAACAATGGAAGAATATAAAAAATGCAATTTGCCCATTCATTACATCAGACAGTTCATTTTTATGGAGAAGAAGGCATAATTTTAACATCCAGCTATTTAGCAAGATGTATAAATGATTAATATATGAGAAATTTTGAATTTAATACCTGTTCAAAACTTGTTAGAAAAAATGATTTTGATGTTTCTATTAGGTTTTGTGATAGGAAAGAATATATTTTATGTAAGAGAATATTCAGATGCTTCTACTTACTACCCATGCATGAGATAGCCTTAAACTAGCCATTATATATATATATATATATATATATATATATATATATATATATTTCCTAATACACTCCGAACACTTATGGTTAAATGCCCAGGTAATGTGTTATAATTGAGTAAATTCGTATCTGTATTGTCTGTCAGGGGGAAGATATTGAGTGTTTTAGGCAGGTCATGCGGACTCTGTCACAACGTACTCAACTCCGCCCTTAGGTAGCAGAAATGGTGTGACTTCGTCCTAGTAAAATTTTATTACTAAAACCGTTCACAAAAGCTGGAATTGGCTCATACACAATATGCAAACAAGCATAGCTGTGTGTGCCAATGAAACCTCATTTACAAACCAGACAGGATGGACTCAGCCCGTGGTATGTCGTCCACTGGTGTTTTTTCTGTGGTGGTCGCTCTCAGACCTTTTAATCACAGGCCTCCTTTGCACTCTTAAAAATGAAGGAGGACCCCCTAAGATATTTACACTTGTATTAAAATTTTAAACAGACATTAAAAAACTATTAGTTAATTAAGAAGAACACTAATAAAACCATAGCATGTTAACATAACACTTCAGTGAAAATTAACTATTTTTCAAAACGAGGGATGCTAGTAGGGAGCGTGGCATTGCTTTACCCCTTTGCAAATCTCTTTAATGTCAGGCTCAACAGAAAACAGCTGGATGTTTGTAACTGCTTTTGCATCCAATCTGTTGTATTGTACCACGTCATGTCGCAGGGAAGCTGTCACTGTTGGCAGTGGGGTTCTTGGGGTGCTGCTGAAATAAGCATGTCTGGAGGCCCCCACGGGAGGATGAGATACGGCAGAAAGCTGTATTTTCATGGCATTGCATCCTTGTGTGTCCCAAGTCCCATTTCCCTTGGTCTAGGCATAGCAGTGTAGCTGGGGTTCAGTAAAGCAAGAAGCAAAGCCGGTGTCCAGAGTTTCCTTTCGGAGCTGCGTCCAGTTCAGCATCAGGCTGGTTACAGCTGTTGGTCCACTGTGTGGGGAGCCCACATGGGCTGTGGGCCATGAGGGCTGATGCAGGGGAGCGTGTCCCCAGCAACAAGAGTCCCAAGGGCCCTAGCCGGTTTGGCGCAGTTGACAGAGCATTGGCCTGCGGACCAGAAGGTCCCGGGTTCGATTTCGGTCAAGGGTTGCATGTACCGTGGTTGCAGGCTCCTCCCTTGCCCAGGCCCTGGTTGGGTGTGTGCAGGAGGCAACATCTCACATTGATGTTTCTCTCTGTCTTTCCTCTCTCTTTCACTCTCCCTACAAATCAATGGAAAATATCCTTGAGTGAGGGAGGATTAAAACCGGAAGAGCCCAAGGGTCCAGAAAGCACAAGAGGACTGGATTCCTTCGTTCAGGGGATTACACTTCCCCAAAGTCCTCAAGCGCTGTCTCCTGGGGTGGCTGACAGCCAGCACCTTCCCTAGTCTTACCAGCTTTCCTGGGAAGCCTAAAAGTGATTTGCATAAAACGGAAACCCTTGAAAAACTCCAGGAAGATAAGATTCAATATAAAAGGAGACTCAACTTTAGAGTGGCTGCTTCTGAAATCACTTTTCAGGATTTTCAAGAACAAATGTTTCATCCTTTCGTGTTAAGGGCCCTTGAACTCTAGGGCAGAAATACCTGGAACTCTGGATTCCTTTGGCGGGGGGGGGCAGGGGCTGTCTCCTTGTTCCCCTTGGAATCGATCGTTATTCCGTGAACAGCTGTTCAGGAAACCCTGGGAGTTTTTATACCCAATGAGTCCTGATTCCTCTGTGCAATCACTCCCCCCAGGGATTTCCATATGCTTCTAAGACTTGACTTTTCAAGAGAGAACAAAATTGAGTCACACATTGCTAAAATCATGCTGTGAGATCCTAATAAAAATCCATATATGTGAGATTTTCCTTATAAAAAAAGGCAAAATAATTTATCCAGATCTGTTTTGTTCAAAGATACCTGTGAATGAATAGATTGGGAGACAAAACTGCAATAAGCTGAGAATGTTCAGCAGTAAGATTTCTTGTAGCCATGACTCGGTAGAAATGAATATTAAAATAATTCAGCATAGTGCTAAAAGCTTGTACCTAATTGCCTTTTCTTTATATTTAGCTTAACTTTAAGGAAAATTTATAACTAAATTGGGCTCAATGAATTCCCCGGTTGCGTACTTTTATTACCCATTATAACATATCTCTGTTTAATTTACCTCTTAATAGCAGTGATAACTTTGGTGAGGATGTAACTATGTATTTGAAAGATGGTGACGTGAACTTGACTGCCTTTGTGTTATCCGAGAAATTGGCGAGTCCTCTTCCCCACTGTGTGCTGGGGGTGGGGTCCTCAGGGTATCTTGAGAAAAAGAAATAACGGAGGATGAGCAATTTTTATTTGCATGGAAATACGTCCCTGGGTTTCCTAAAAGAAAAGCCACTGTGCACAGCGTCTGATCCATGTTGCATCCAGGTCCAGCTCAGCATCAGCTAGTTGCAGTCCATTAGTTCATTGTGTGTGTATGTGTTGGGGAGCCAAGAGAAGTACCCCCTGCAACAAGAGCTCCAAAGTACAAGAGGAGCCAAGAGCACAAGAGAGGGAGTGCCTTTGTTTAGGGAATTAAGTATCCCAGATGTCCTCGTGCTTGCAGTGGCCATGCGCATTCTGGCCAATGACCTGTTCCCAGGTGTGACTGACAGACAGGTACCTTCCTGAGGCCACTTCATTTACTGGGCATGTGTCTATTCTCCTCCCTGTCCAGTCCTTTCCCCCAGTGACCTGGGGGAATGGACTCGGTAGTTCCTTCGGGAAGGTAAAGCTGCAGTTTCCTCGAAAAGCTGCCCAAATGACATGCCCAGATTTGGCCTCCCCTTTGCCCCTTTCCTGTTACTAATAACTAGCTAATTACAATGGTATCCTTTGGAAGTTGATCTCTAAGGCTTCTCCCCAAACTCCAAACACAGGAAAAACAAACAAAAAACCCCAAACAATCAAATAAAAAACCCGGCAGTGAAACCATTTACCTCATTCTACAATGTTCACATTTTGGGTTTTCTCTTCTGCGTGTAGAAGGATGGATAACCCCATTTCTCAGAATCACGTTCTGCTGGGAGCACATATGTATGTACTCCCGTTAGCATGCCTGCCCCATGACCTCTGTGAATCTGGAATTGCCTGTATCTGTACAGGAAATACATGTAAACATCATGACAATTCTGCTAGAAATCCATGTGTACCCCTCTCATTAAAGCTGCCGCTGTAAGAAAGCTTCTCCCTGTCCAGGTTAAAAGACCCCGCCACGTAAGGAGCCCCAACAATTAGCAACCAAGTGAAAACATATGTAGTGGGAGATTCAGTAGTTGCTATTGTCCCCACTCCACCCCCTCGCTCGACCCTCTGTTCTTCCGGCTACATGTTCATGAGCACTGCACCATCATTCCATATGGGCTTTTTCCTCTGGTGACTAATCAGGCGCACGCTCGGCTCTCTGATGCTCTGGGGACTGTTTCCTCCTGGTCTTGTCAGAACATGCCGAGTAGCCGCGTAGCCCAGTGGTACTTCTCACAGTCGCACCCGCTGCTAACAGGATCCCCGACAACTGCACCGGCACCTGGGATGCGAGAGGCAGGTTGCAGGTTGCGGCGGGCCGAGTGCTGCTTCATTTTCTGGTCTCCGGGAGGTCTGAGTGTGAGGAAGCCCGGGCCACATTTTCTAATTTGTGTTGCAACTCTAGTTGCAGGTTTGCTAGTATTATCATACGGGGTGGGCAAAAGTAGGCTTATAGTTGTTCATATGGAAAAATAATACAATAAGTAATAACACAGGAGTAAACTGTGTTTCATGTACTCACAGTTGTAAACTTACTTTTGCTTACCCCTTTACTACTATTTATTCTATTTTTGTGGGGCTTTCCTGGGCTAAAAGGTAGGGGTTAAAAAAACAAACAAAAACCTAAGCTTGGCCTGGCTGCTGTGGCTCAGTTGGTTGGTTGTTGTCTCATAGACCTAAAGGCTGTGGGTTTGATTCCTGGTCAGGGCACATGCTTAGATTGTGGATTTGATCCCCAGTTTGGGGCCTGCACAGGAGGCATCTGATCTATGGTGTTCTCTCTCTCTCTCCCCCCCCTCCTCACCCTCTCTTTCTTCCTTCATCTCTCTGTAACGTCAATACACACACACACACACACACACACACGTATATAACAGCCCACACTAGTTCTTACCTCTATAACATATGAATGAAGAGAAGTAAGTGCAGACACACTTTTAAGAATTATTATCATAATGATGATGACAGAAATCATAGCAGCCTACGGGTTTTGAAGCATCATGCTAAAATTATACCCATCCTAACCTTGTTTCCTATTTTACTAGAACTTGATGAAAATAGGGGTTATTTTACCGCTGTTTTAGAGAGGAGGAGTTTGAAGCCCAGGAAGTGAAATATCTGGCCTTCATTGCCTCAGCTAATAAGTGGTAGAGTTGGAATTTTTAAATTTACTTTTTAAAAAAACAATCCAAAGCTTTTTGGTAATTAAGTTATATACAAATCAATACATAAGTTAGTTTATATATTAGTAAATGTATAATTTAATTATAATAATATTTACTACATTAAAATGCTATACATAGATATACAATGTATTATAAATACATTTTTAAATGTATTATAAATATGATATTGAATATAATTATTTCGTGGTCTAAATATATTTTGCACATATATTGTAATATTTAATTTTTTGTGCACATATATTAATTATAATGTTTAATATATGTGCAGAAATCTTAAGTGTGTGGTTGGCTACATTTACAGAGGTGTATTACTGTTTTCATCTACGTGATCCCCTTCCAGGTCAAGCCATAGGCCATCAGCATCCCATCCGCATCCTCCATTTCTTCCTATTCCCAGCAAGATGACCACTATTATGATTTCACTCACCATACTTTTGCCTGTTTTGGAACTTCAGATAAATGGAGCCATACAGTTATATACTCCTTTGTGTCTGACTTTTGTACTTGTTCTTTAGTTTTCCTTGATTATATGAAACTAACCCTAGTTGACCCTCTTTCTTATTGGTATATTGTGGGGTTCTTTCTAGTTTTAGGATTTCTGCTTTTTAGTATTAAAATCTCAAGAATATTCTTGTATATGCGTGTTGGTGCTCATTTGTAGGCAATTCTCTTGGGGTCCCTGCCAGGAAGGAATCATAAGGTGGGTGCAGAGCTTGGATTTGAACCTTGGTCCTTTATCTATCAAATGAAAAATCTAGGCAGCAACAGTCAAACAAAAAGCATTTATTTGGGATCAAAATAATTGTAATTCAGGGAATACAGATTCGGGCAGTAGCCCAAATAGTGTCCCACCCAGCAGGAGGGACTCATGGATTTTATAGGAAAAGAGGAGGTAAGAAGAGTTAATTGGTGCTAGGTGAAGTAGGGATAGATTTGTACTTCAGAGACTGGCTTGAGAGTTGAAAGGTTGGGTTTGTAATTCATTGATTGGTTAAATATTGGCTATCGGCAAAGTCCAAATTCATCAGTCCTTACAGGATCTTCTTGTTCTTACTGACCGGGAGTGTTGGTGGTTTGGTCCAGTTAGGAAGATAAAGAAAACAAGGTGTGCAGGGTGGCCCCTCTGAAATGGCTCCTCCGGCTCCATTGTAAGGTGGCTCCACTCATGTCACCCCTCACACCTCAGAGCTTGGGACTGTACCACTGCCCTTTCTTGCTGCCTCTAGTTTAATGATCTCAGGTGATGAAGTTGTAGGATTCCTGTGAAAGTACAATGAGCTGGTACTTCCACTTGTGGAAAGATAAAGCTGTATTTCTTCCTCTAATCTCAGCTATTAATTACCATACTTGTAGAACACCCTGACACAAGATGAGTAGGTCTCCCTCACTAGCCATTCTGCAGTTCTGTGCACTAGTGACTGGGTGTCCCACAGTTTAACTCAGATGCTGCAGGTTAGGGGCTTAGTTCCACCAGACTTCACCCCTACTCTTCGCCATTTTCCTCCTGTGCACGTACATTTACTCTCTCTCTCTCTCTCTCTCTCTCTCTCTCTCTCTCTCTCTCTCTCTCTCTTCAGATGACAGTTGCATGGTAGGTCTCCAGGTTTACCCAGGACTTCTGCCCAGTTTGGCCACAACCCCTTCCTCAGATTCAATCATTTGCTAGAATGGCTCACAGAACTCGGAGAAAAAACAAGATTACTTATTGGCTTATTACAAAGGATCTATAAAAGGACACACGTGAACAGCCAGATATGGGGATCTGAGGACGAGGTCTGGGTCTTGAGCACAGGGGTTTGGGGGGCTTTCTGATTCACCACCTGGACAACACTCTGTACCTCGCTCTTCATTGAGGCTTTCTTTTCAAAAGCCACCTCATTACCAATCTGAGGTGTGGTTGAAAGGGCCATGCTATCAGTAATGAAAGATACTCCTTTGCTTTTAGGAGTTCAGTGTCAGGAACTGGGACAGTGATAAATGCA
>PVJC01039250.1:0-16369 GCA_004026665.1 Murina feae | reverse complement strand
CACACACACACCCAACACACACATACATATATCAGTCTCCAAGGACATGACTCTTCAGGACGGTTTCTCCAACTCAGAACCAAGAGGCCAGTCTCCAGGCGTCCCCACTCTCACCCTCATCGGCGCCAAAGTTAAACGGGCCTGGGCTCCAGTCCCACCGCTGCACGCCAGCCCCTGAGGTGTGCATGCCCACGCCGCCTCTAACACGGCAAACCACGCCTGCCTCGGGCTCCTGAGAGGACATGTGTTTCCAGGAGTGAAAGGCTCACAGGGTCTGGCACACAGAAAGTGCTCAGCGAACGGCACGGCACTGTCACACGCATCATCCTGTGGTCCCGGGACCCGGAGGCCCTGGGAGTCCAGTGCGTCCAAGGCTGAGCGGAGGCCCCCCTGAGGCCCTGCGTGTGGAGGGAGCTGCGTGCCCAGTGCGGCCCTCCGACCTCAGTTTGAATCTCAGCTGTGCCTCCCTCTCCTGGTAGCTTTGGGAAGTTGCTTAGTGTCCCTGTGCCTCAGTTTCCTCAACTGGAGCTGACAATAAGTATTTCACAGGAGGAGGAAGGAGTCGAGCTCATTTGTCAGCCCCGCTGCCCTCTGAGGCGCTGCATGGAAGCGAGCTGATGGTGAAGCTGAACAGCCAGAGTGACTAGGGAGGGTGAGGAGGGAGATGAACGTGTCAAGGACGAGGTGTGACCTGGAGGGCGCTGGGCAGAGTGTGGCTGGAGGGACCCGGGTCCAAGCCCTGGCCTGACTGCTTTGCGAGGCCTTGGGCAAGTCCCCAAGCCTCTCTGAGCCTCCATTCGCTCACCTAATAGCCACTCCGAATAGCCACCGTCCACTGTACTACAGCGGACGCGCACTCCATGCGATCACGTCCTCCCACCTTACAGAGGAAACGGGCTCAGAAGCGTGAAAGCACCTGCCTGCACTGGAGCTGGGCAGCTGGGATTCGAACCCAGGCAGGCTGGCCTCAGCCAGGGATATCACACCTTGGCCACTGAGTTCCTGGGTCCTGGGGCATTGGCACTGTCTGATGGAGAGGCTGGAGACATTCAGGGGTGAGGTTAGAGCTGTTCAAGGACAGGGAGGACCCAGGAGGACACCCAAGAAGAAGCCCCAGGTACAGGTCCTCCCTCCTGGCCATGGCAGCAGGTGTCCCCAGGGCCTCAGAGAATCCTAGTCACTCATTCATCCCTGCTGTGTGGGCTGGACAGTAAGGGTAAGAGTGCTGAACTAGGCCACACTTGAAGAGCTGCTATTTTCATGGCAGAAGACAGAAAACAAAGTAATGATAAGGGACAGGAGGAAGTAAAGGAAGATGGTTGAAGAGTGACCGGGATAGAGTCTACCTTGAGATGAGGCAATCAAGGAGGGCCTTCCAGAGGAGGTGGCATTTGAGCAAAAGGAAGAGAAGGACTTGGCCATGGGAAGATCTGGAAAGGGAGTTCCAGGCAAAAGGAGCAGCACGTGCAAAGGCCCCGAGGTGGGAATCAGCAGAGTGAGTGTAACTGGAGGAAAGTGAGAAGGAGGGCAGTCCCTTGGAAAGAGGTCAGGAAATCAGGGCCAGGAGTTTGAATTTCAGTCCTCGTCCAGGTAGGGCCGAGAAGAGACTTGCCCAAGGTCACATAGAGAACTAAGGGTGGAGATGTGCTGTGGCCTCAAGCACAGGGCGCCTGGGGAGACCTGGGCCGCAGGACCCACCCTGTCTTCCCACCCCCTGTCTTCTCCAGAGCAGTGACTTCCATGGGAGTCCTCCACCCCTCAGGCCTTCATCGGGGCCCCCACCCCTCTCCTTCCTGTGCTCTGAGACCACAGGCCACTCTGTCCCCCCCAGTGGCTTCAGGTCCCTTTTGTTACCTGAACAATGAGTAACCCAGGTAGTTAGTTATAAACTCTGCAGGAACAAGGAGCTGGTTGATAATTTATAGCAACATCTCAAATTTAAATGGAAAGTAAATAGCATGCTGTTAGCATTAAAGAAAACCCAATCTGGGCAGGCGGGGAGCACTCCAGCCTGCTCTCAGCTTGGGGCGCCTCACTCTCCTCAGCCCCTTCTCCAAGCTGGGGGTGAGCCCCTTTCCTCGACTCCGCTGCTCAGCTGGCTTCTCCAGGTCTCTCCCCATCTCCCCTGCCGGCCTCTTTCTCAATGTCTCCTCTCTCTCCCTCAGCTCCCAGGCCTCGGCTGGTCCCAGGGAGCACTTTGACCTCTGCTCCCCCCTCAAGTGCTGTGGATCAGACCTCCTCCACCCACCAAACTACCGAAGGGGCTGCTGAGCAAGAGGCCCCACCCAGCCAGGTAAGAAGGCCCCTGGCACCCCGTCTCCCACTCCCACCTGAAAGCCGCATCCCTATGGGGGTCCTGAGCAGGCCTGGCCCAGCCCCAGCCCCAGCCCCAACCCAGCTGCCCTCACCCTGGGTCAGCCTGGCCTGCCCCTTTGCCCCTCCCCTGCAGCCCAGCAGGGCCCTTTGCCCTCCACTTCCTGCCAAGTCAGGGGGCCCATCTGCTCCCCTGCTCCCTGTCCAGGCCCTCACAGTAGGCCAACCCTGAGGACTCCCAGGAGGGGACCCAGCCCCCCCCCCCCCAACTGGGATCAGGACCTTGGACAGAAGAGAGATGGTCCCTGGGGAGTGTCTTTGGGACTCTGCCTCAGAACCCCTTGAACCCTACCCCCCGCCGCTGGCCCCTGGCCCCCAGGCCCCCAGGCCCATGGATTAAGAGCACTTAGCAGAATGGGTGTGAAGTCCCAGCTGGGTGGCCTTAATCAAGCTACTTCCCTTCTCTGGGCCTCAGTTTCCTAATTTGTGAAGCAGACTTGTCCATAGCTTCCTCCCAGGTTCCTCTCAGTCTTATTTAACACGTGAACCCTTAGCATAGCACCAGCTGTTAGGATGGGGGCTAAGGAGGCTTTGGGAAGGGCGAGTTCTCGCAGCCCCTCGCCCCCCCTCCCCCCACCCCACCCCACCCCAGCGCTCCCCATCCCCCACCTCCACTGGGTGGGAGGTTCATTGGCCCAGGCATTCCCAGGCCACCATCCCTACAAGTTAATGATCACAGGCCTTATCAGAGCCTTTTGCCGTTTATAAATTTATAAAACAAAAGAGAAATAATAAAGCCTGTGGCTAATAAGTAACCAGGTGAGCTCTGCTGAGGAGAGGGGAGGCATCAGACTCAGACCCACTGTGTTCTCTGGGAGATGGGGACCAGCCAGTGGATGGGGGTACGCAGCAACGGTCTCTAATGGCGCCTGCTGGCGAGGTGGAGGCCCGAGGCTGAGCTGGGACGGAGAGAAGCTCCTGCCCGAGGCTGCATCTCCCTCAGGTAAGAGACCTGGCTGCGTGCTGAGTCCCCGGGAGACCAGGGGAGCCCCAGAGCCCCAGAGCCCCAGCGGTGCCCTCCCGTGCGGTGCCTCCTGGCCCTGGCCTTGCAATCGGAAAGCTGACAGGGAAGGTAGGGTTTGGGGAACAGAAACAGCCGGCGGCTAACAATCCCCACGGCCCTCTGGCTCTCAGGCCCTTGATGGATCCAGTCTCCTGCTTCCCCCACCACCCGGGCGCGGTCGGCGCTTCCCAAGTCCTGGGCTGAAAGTGGCTCCTGGGGACGGATTCGGGGTCCACAGAGGACCTGAGCTCCCGGCCCGGTCCCCTTCCCAACAGCTTGGGCTGGGCAGGGCTGTCGGAGTTGGTGGTGGGCTCCCGGGCCCTGGGAGCCGGGGCGGGGAGCGGGCGTATAGGGTGGGGTGTCTTACTGCAGCAGGCTCTCCACCACGGCCTTCTGATGGGCCGCCTCTTCGGGGCTGAGGTTCTCCAGCTCCTTGAGGATGGGCGGCGTGAAGTCTTCCCCGTCGTCGTCCGTCTCATCCTCAGAGCCTCTGGTCTCCCCCAGCCCATTGGGCAGCTCGGCCAGGTCTCCTCGGCCGCCGCAGGACTCCCCCTTGTCCAGGGAGCCGTCCGCAGCCAGCAGGTAGGGCCCCGGCTCCCCCAGGGCCTGGATCAGCGCCTCTTTGCTGAGGCCCGACTCCAGCAGGGCCGCCAGCAGCTCCGCCTGCAGCTGGCTCAGCTTGGAGACCATGGCTCCACGGCCACGGCCACGCGGCGCGGGCCACCGGCGGGCGGCCTCCCTGCGGCGCGGGCCGTCTGCTTGCTAGCCCCGCAGCGGGCGGGCGGGCGCAGACCACGCTCCGCGCACCCACGGCCCCCCAAAACCCCGGCGCCAAGTCCTGTGGGTACCCCCAGCCCCCAGCCCCGGCCCAGCGGCCAGTGAACCAGGGCCCCTGCCCGCTCTGTTTACATTGGAGCCGGGGAAATTCTCCAAGGTTCATATTTATCCGTGCGCTTCGCGCAGGGACTGAACTTTGGACTTCAGCCCTGCAAAGCGCAGGCCTCATGGCAGCGCAGAGGGACGGTGAGCCATGGCCTCCGCCAGCGGGAGTGGGCAGCGCGGAGGGTGGGGGAGGTGGCGGCGGGGGCCCAGGGAGCTGGGGTGGAAGGTGCTGGGAGCCACAGAGGCCTCGCTGAGCAGCATCGGGCCCCCACCCCCACCCCGCTGAACCTGGTTGTAGGGGGTTAGGCTGAGGCAGGACACACAGCAGCAGGTTTCTCCTAGAAACAGAAGCAGCAGGGAGTTTTAGCAGGTGGGACAGCTCTCCTCAAAGGCAGGGCAAGGTCACAGCCGTTTTGGACCTACCCCCTCAGGCCTGACACCAGGCCTCCCCATAGGAAACTAAGTCTACTGCGTGCCAGGGATGGTGCCAGGTCTGTAACACCCACCATTGGTCCATTGTAACCCTATGCGCTGTGAGTAGGCACAGTAATTATCCCCATTCTACAGAGGAGAAAGCTGAGGCTCAGGGCTCTGGGAGGGTAAGTAGCTTGTCCAGTCACACCGTTCACAAGGGACGAGATTTTTGGGTGGGGACAGGATGAAGCCAGTCAGGCACTTGACTCAGGTGCATATTTTAAAGGGGAACCAAAAAAATTCAGTAATCAAGAAAAATAAGTTTTTTTTTTTTACAATGTATTTAAAAATTGAAATGAATGCAAAACTGGAAAACACTAAAAATATATGTCCACACAACAACTTGCGTGTGAATGTTCATAGCAGCATTATTCTCATAGCCAAACAGTGGAAAACCCATCAACTTGTAAGCGGATGAGTAAAACGGGGCCATCCACGCAGTGGAGGTCATTTGCCCGTGAAAACGGAAGGAAGTGCAGCACAACACGAGCGAGACCCTGAGGACTGCGTGCGTGAAGGAGGCCAGACGGAAGGTTGCATATCGCGCGATTCCATTTACATGAAATGTCCCGACAGGCACAGTGTAGAGTCAGGAACGAGGGGGGGGGGGGCCAGGAAACAGGGAGTAGCTGCTCATAGGCCAGGGGTTTCCTTGGCGATGATGGAAATGTTCTGAGATTGATTGGATGATAGCACCCAGCTCTGAATACACTAAATTCCACTGAATTGTGTGCTTTAAAGGGGTGAATTTTATGACACATAAATCAATAAAATGAAATTTTAATTAATGCAAAACATCTGCAATGAACAAAATAGCAAAATTTTAAATAAAGACAGGCTCCCCCTTTTCCTCGTCTCCCCCAAATCCCAGCCCTGAGCAAAAACTCATCCTCACCCCCACACCCACCTCTCCCCTCTTTCGCTAAAGCCCTGACAACCCGCTGTGGGGCGTCCCTGGGGTGGCCGGAGCCCCACTTCTCTCAGGTCTGCAGTCACTGCTGTGAGGCCACGGAGGAGGGAGGAGGTGCCATTGGCCCCTGCACCAGGCTAGGTCAGAGTTGGGGGGCAGGGTTAAAGGTGGTGATAGAGCTCTCTCCCTCCGTCAGCTCCAGGGCACCTTCTGCGTCTGGCCCCTCCCACACCTGGTGCCCCGTCCCCTGACCCTGCAGCACACCTTCCTGTTTCACTCGCCCAACGAACACGCTGGACCACTGTGCTGCCCACCTCAGTAGCACTGGCCACGTGTGGCTGCTGAGCCTGGAAATGTGGCTGCGGCCCCTGGCTGGCATGATAGTAGTTTGGCTATATTAGATGAAATTTTACATGTTTAAAACATTTTAAAATTAAACAGCAGCAAGGTTAATTTCACCTGCTTCTTTGTACTTTTGGCAGTTTACTTTACGTTTACTCCCAAAAAAGTTAAAATTTTTCATGGCTCACAGCACGCGTCTGTCGGACAGCACTGCTTGTGATTTACCGCGTGTTATGCTTGTTACTGACGGCCTGTCTTCCCCTGCTAGAGGATGCGGCCCTGAAGCAGGGCGTCCGTCTGTCTCGTGCGCTGCGTCCTCCCAGGCCTAGAAGAGAGCCACATACATACATAATAGATGCTCAAGAAATATTTGTTGAGTGACTAACAGTGTCATTGTGCACCGACCACGTTTAGCTGTGCTTTAGGCATTCTCAGGCCGACTTCGGGGAGCAGGTACTGTTATTCTCCCCTTCTGCAGAGGAGAAAGCAGGCTCGGAGGGTGAGGTGGCTTGCTCAGCATCCCCCAGACTCTGACTGCGGGGGATGCCGATGTCAGATGTCCCTTGGAGAAGTGGGACCTCACCTTCCCTCCGCTGCCTTTGGGGTCAGACAGCTCGCTGCCAGGACAGAGTTCTCAGGTCCAGGCGGGGAGGCTGCTGTGTGCTGTCCCTTCATGGTTTCCTGGGCCTCCGACTTGGTGTCTCCTGCCGGGAGGCTGCTTGCTGCCGGCAGCTGCCCCTCGTGACTTTCCCCTGGCGGAGCGGGAGGGGTGGGGCCTGGATCCTTTGCACAACTTTGGACTCATTAACTCCCGCAGCCGGTGGCTGGCCCTGAGGTGACGGGGACTGAAGGAGGATTTGGTTGCGAGGGGGCCAGCAGTGGTTGCAGGGAGCCTAAGCGGGAGGTGCTCCCAGCCCGGGGACACACACAGGCCCGGTGTTGAATGAGAGGGAACCTCGGGAGCCTGACCCCGCTTCTCTGCAGATGTTGAGGCTCAAAAGCAGAAAGCTGGCTCCAGCCCTCAGCCTGCCTTTCCCACAATTGGGACAAATCTGAATGGACTCGAGGTGGGCAGTGGCAGTTTGCCTCTTTGTGAATCACACAGACGGAGGTGGAACAGTTTGAATTTCATTGCCCCCTCTACACACACCCCTGGGGACACACTGGGTGGACTCAGGCAAGTGAGTGAGTCTTCTTTGACTCACCTACAAAATAGAGGTGGGGATCTCCTGGACTTGCGGGGACAGCTTGAAGTTGTAAACAGCAGCTGCAGAGATCCCAGACCGTCTTGGTTCAAGGTGACTTCCAGTGACTCAGTCATTTTTTCATGGCACCTCCTACCCCCCCCCCCCCCCCCACAAAACACCTAATGGTTATACGCAGTTAGGTCGAAACAACTAGTAAGTATGTATGGCCTACCAGCTTAGTAGCTGCTTGAAAACTGCACATAGATTGAAAGAAAAAATATTTTGGTTCCCCTTTTTAGTTGATTTTAGAGAGAAAGGGAGGGGTGGGAGGGCGGGAGGGACACAGAGAGAGAATCTGTTTGTCCACTTGTTGATGCTTTCATTGGTTGCTTTCTGTATGTGCCCGCCCTGACCTGGGATTGAGCCCGCAACCTTGCGTCTCAGGACAGTGATGTTAACCAGCTGAGCTGCCAGCAGGGAGTTTCCTCGTTAAATAATCACAAATGCTAATGGATGAGTAGGCTCCAGGCAGCTGCTCAGACCTTGGAATTCGAGGGGACGTCACCACCGTCATTCACTGTCCACACTCATTTTTGCACGATCCTTGGTTTTTATCAGAACTGCCATAAACCCAGTTTCACACAGTTATGATATCATTCTAAAGAGGCAACTGCATCTGACATTCAGACTGCCAACTACGGACCTTGAGCTGGTAGTTTCCATCACGGCCCACAGGTGTCGCTGTGTTCCTTCCAAAAACCCTCTCTGCCAGTCCTGCAGGGCTCATTGGTTGAGCGTTGACCTATGAACCAGGAGGTCATGGTTCAATTCCTGGTCAGGGCACAAGCCCGGGTTGTGGGCTCGATCTGCGGGGTGGGGCGTGCAGGAGGCAGCCAATCAGTGATTCCCTATTATCATTGATGTTTCTCTCCCTCTCCCTTCCTCTCTGAAATCAATTAAAAATAAAAGTAGCCCTTGCTGTTTTGGCTCAGTGAATAGAGCGTTGGCCTGTGGACTGAAGGGTCCCAGTTTCGATTCTGATCAGGGCACGTTTGGAGTGCGGGCTCAGTCCCCAGTGGAGGGCATGCAAGAGGCAGCCAATCAATGATCCTCTCTCATCATTGATGTTTCTATCTCCCTCTCCCTCTCCCTTTCTCTCTGAAATCAATAAAATTAAATTTTAAAAAGTCCTCCCTGTGCTGAGTTTAGGAACTGCAGGTCTAGTGGATCACGGTGGACATGGCTCTGAGCTTTACCACTAGTCTCTCTTATTGGGTGAGCAGGTGTTTACAGAGCCAAAGTCCAGGCAAGGCCTAAGCCTTCTTGGCTTTAGGAGACAGCACAAGAGAGGCGCTGTCTGCCGACCTCAGAGTCTCCCGGAACCCATTTACCCCCACCTCAACCTTCAGCCCACCTGTGCTCAATCTCCTACGCCTCCCAGCCTCACTACCCTACCCTTTCTCATGATTTCCTGGAGTTGCTTTGTCAATCCAATTAGATTTAAACTTTGAAAGAGCAGGGAGAATCTTGACCTTCATTTTACTCGCCTTGTCCCTGCCCAGCCCTGATCGGGGCAGATAGTGACCCTCCGACTTCAGATTGTCCATGTGAGGAGGCCAAACCTGTAAGGAATTTTTATAAGAATTTTTTTGGCCCTTGCTGGGTAGCTCAGTTGGCTAGAGCATCTTCCTGATACACTAAGGTTGCAGGTTCGATCCCGGTCAGGGCACATCCAAGAAGCAACCAATGAATGTGTGGATGAGTTGAACAACAAATCGATACCTCCCCCCTCCCTCTCTCAAATCAATTTAGAAAACCTTTGTTTTAAACGCATTTTTATTTACGCTAAACGGATGACAATTGCTGGGAAGCAAGATCTCAAATGCCCCTCAGAATGGCTGTTTGCAGCTTCTTTTATGCAGTTTGGATTAAAGAAGTTTACATGGAGGCGGGAGAAAGCAAGGCAGAGGGCGGTTTTGCTTATTTCAAAGGTGTGTTAACCTAGATGCACAGAAACCAGAGACAGGGCTCACTTAAAGGTAGAGACACCTTTTACTAAGAAAGTTATAGGCCTGGGGTGTGACTACCCACATTCCCAGTTGGGAATTTGTGATCAGGTCATCCTGGGAGATGACTTTCCAGAGAACCCTTTTCACCTCAAGGCAAGAAAAACTGCCCTCGCAAGAAGGGGCCAGGTGGAGCCCGAGCGCCTCCTCCTCACGGCCGGCAGAGGGCGCTCTCTTTCCGTGCAGCGAAAGGTCCCCCGGCGGCGTTACCCTAAGAATTCCCAGTCCAAACAGAAACCCGATTCCAAACTCCACGCCCGTTGCTCCTGAGCCAGACTCTGCCAGAAATGCCACGAAACCTCTTCTCCGAACAACCCCCTCATGCAGTTTTCTCAGGATCAGACAAGTCAAGTCGCAAAAATTGGGCGTTTCAGATGGGCTCCTGCCCTCCAGGTGTTGACTGGACGAATAACCTGGTTCTGACAAGCCAAGGCCAGAGGCTTCCTTAATGCAAGGACCTGGATTACAGGGAGCAAACTGATCCACCCGCCCGGGCTCCACGCTGCAGCCGGCTGGGTGGCGGCACCGAGCAGAGGGAGCTTTGGCGGACTCTGCCTTGTCCTACCTGTTTCCTCATCTGGAAACTAGGGACAACGTGGGCTTAACAGGGTGGCGGTGAGAATTCAGTGAGCTAATCTGCATTTGTATCTGTACAGCAGCAGGCATTCGATTAAATGTTAATTGATTTCCTAATAAAAAGAACTGCCATTAGGGAAAAAAAAAAGAGCTACCCTTTTCGAGCACCTACTACACGCCAAGCCCTGCATTAACTGCTCTTGTGAAGCTCCCCTTTAACTTTTTTTATTTGCTCCTTTAACTCTCTCAACCACCCGATGAGGTAGATTTATTGTTCTCCCCATTTCACGGAAGAGGAAATTGGGCACAGAGAGGTTAAGCGACTCGCCCAAGGTCTCCCAGCTAGGAACTGGGATTTGAACCTAGAAGCCTGACTCCAGGCTGAAGTAGCCTCATGGGAACAAAACGACATCTTTCAGGAATCAGGAAACTTGTCTTTGTTTTGGGGGAAAGCAGGCCGCCCAGCTGAGCGAGCCCATCAAGTAGCCAACCCTGCGTCTCCGGGGAGCCTACACACCTGCCTCCCGGGAGGGGCCAGGCAGTGCCGACACCTGGTCTTGCTAAAGCCAGTCATTGTGGGCAGACAGCCCACGGGTGGACACGTGTTAATTAGCCACCACAGCTCCACGGGGCACGTCAGCAAGTCCAGGGCACCCGCCTGTGGGCCGCTGAAAACAGCATTTGTGACGATACCAAGTACCAGGAGGGAAGGCAGGTGGATGACCCCCAACAACAAGAGCCATGTGACCAGGCCTCTCCATGGACAGATGCCGAGGAGCCTGGGCCCCCGGACACAGGCTGCCCTTTACTGCTACTTCCGTTTTACACTTGCGCACCTGGTCAGGGCCCTGCTGGGCAGGGCTGGCATCGCGCACTGGACGTCAGGAGGCTTTCGCAAAGGGCTCTTCACCAAAGGGGGCAGCCTCAGGGAGCCGAGGGTGCGCTGGGGCCGGTAGGAGTCGGGGGCTGTTGGCAGGCCTGTGCCTGGCGGGCGAGGGGAGGAATGGGCCCCAGAGCTTAGAAAGGGCTGCCCTGGGTGGGGGGCAGAGCCAGGTGACCCAAAGCCCAGAGGGGAAGGGGCCGGAAAAACCTCCACCCACCGCCCTGCTCGGTCCTGCCCTGCAGGCTCCAGCGGGCCCCCACCTGCCAAACCCGACGGGCACGGGGTGCAGATGGGAGGCACCTCTGCAGACTCGGGCGAGGCCTCACCCTCACGGGACATGTGGGCTCCTGCCCGTGTGAAATGGAGTGCCGGGGCCCGGGAGCGCCTGTGCTTATCTCAGTGGTGGTTGATCTCAGTGCTGATTCCTGGCCCAGGAGCTGCCAGCGTCTTTGGAATCTCGGAGGACTGGTGGCTGGGCTGTGAGGTGGTCGCCAGCCCCACGCATCCCCAACCCGGACTGTGGGGAGGGAATAGGGGCTGGAGGCCGAGTGACCTCATCAGTCGTGCCCGCAGCATGAAGCCTCCATAAAAACCCTAAATGAACGGGTTGGGAGAGCGTGCGGTTTGGTGTGTCAACCTAACAAATGTCCACACCTCGAGAGAGCTTTCAGGAGTTTATCTGAGCCTCGCAGTGCGGCTCGGCCGGCTGGAGCGTCGCCCGGGACACCAAAAGGTGGCAGATTCGAGACCCAGTCAGGGCGCATGCCAGCATCAACCCATGAACGCATAAGTGGATCAGCAGCTCTCCCTCTCTCTTTCTTCCTCTCTAGAAAATCAATTAATAAAAAATTTAAAAATGTATGAATGGAGCCACTTTAAAATGGAAACAGAGCTGCCACCCCAGAGAAACTGCCCTGGGCATCTCCTTCCTCAGACCTTTGCAATATTAAAGCTGGGCAACATCCTCTCTGGCCTGACCCTAACGCAGGTTTAAGACTACAGAAAACCACAGAGCGTCTCTAGAGAAGCATCGCTCTGCTGGCTTATCGGCTTCCACGCAAGTTCCGTCCCTCAATTAGCACCCTAGAAACTGCTTCCCCGGTTCATGTGATGATTCCCGTGGCTCGTAAATGCCCCTTGAGCTCCCTCCCAGTCAGGACACTGTTTGGGCTGCTGCCTGGACCAGAGCTTCCAGAAGAGCTCTTCGTTTGGATCTCAAACAAAGGCTTTGTCCTTTATTGTTCGGTTAACAAGTTCACTGAACAAAATGCAGTCACATGGCCGCCCCTAGAGTCCAGGGAGGCTGGGAGATGTCTTCATTCTGGGCAACAAGATCAGGGTCTGTTACTAAGAAGATGCACAGCACACGAGGCAGGCAGCCAGTTAAAGTGGTCACCGCACATCCCCGCTTACTGAGCACTTGCTGGGTGCCAGGCACAGCGCTAAGCACGCGCGGTGGCCTGGCCACAAGTGCCCTCTGACCCTTCTGCAGCCACACACACACACACACACACACACATACACACACACCCCACACACAGACACACACACACCCCACACATGCCCCCCACACCCCCCCACACACTACATCCCTCCCACACATACCACACATACACACACATACATACTACACACACACTCATACACACCACACACCCCCACACACACACCACACACTACACCCCCACACACACATACCACACACACACTCACATACACACACCCCACACACATACCACACACACACACCCCACACACACACACACCACACACAGACACACACACACACACCACACACACACACCACACCCCCCCCACACTCACATACACACATACCACACATACACACCCCACACACACACACAAGGCACAGCCTCTTCACTGTAAACTGCTGATGTGAGAACCCTTTGTAATGTGGCCCCAAGCAGGCGGGTGATGTTCCCATAATAAGGTCAGGGTGACTGTTATGAAATCGAACCAAACGCTGGCTCTAGGGGATGTGCGTTTCCCACGCAGCAGGGAGGGTCAGGGGTGTTTTCAGAAGGAATGAGTCCTTGTGGTTTGAGACATGTTTGATTGAAACCTACATCGAGAGAAATCCAGCCACTGCCTGGCATAGAAACCCCACACTGACCCACCCCAACTCCCAGCCCTCTGCTCCCCTCTGTGAGTCAGCAGGACCCCGAGAACTGTGTGCTCAGCAACTTACAAAAGGGGCTTCACAGGAAGTTGACACTTTCACAGAGGGGTGGGGGCAGGAGGCAGGGTGTGGAAGGAGGAGAGAGAAGTGGGCAGTGCAGAGAGGAAGGCAGCCACAGGGCTGTGGTGTCAGGGACCCCCCGGGTCACACCCGCCCACAGAGCAGAGAGGCCACTGTTCCTGCAGGCCCATTTGCTCTCCCCAGGCTTCTGTGGGCAAGAAACTGGGAGGGGTGGAGCTGAGCCAGGGTCCTCCTGGGAAATGGGAGGTGTCCCAAGGCTGGTGGCATGGTTTGGGGTTCCTGAGGATCGGCAAAACCTGGGGAGACCGGGTCCTGGGTTGGAATAGACAGTCTGAGCAAAGATCCCTGCAGCAGAGCCTCGCCTGGAAATGGTGGTCTTGCCAGCCTTGGGGGTTCCATAGGCTTGAGCAGAGGGAATGTCAGGGTGAGCCAGAGGCCAGAGGCTCCCTCAGACAGCTGCACCTGGAGGAGTCCTGCAGCATCTGCACAGGATTAGACTCAGGGAGCCCGAGCTAAGGCCTGAGGGTGGATGCCGCCCTGCGCGGAAGTCCTGGGTCAGGAACAGCTGATTTCAGGAGGATTAAATGGTGTCCCCGCACCTGAGGCAGGAGTTTCCCTCCCAAGCGGCAAGGAAGCGGGTGTTCCAGGAGAGGCAGCTGATCAGGCCCTCCTGCAAGGAGCTTGCCAGCTCAAGGTGAAGGGCACCATCTCCTACAAGGTGCCCCTCGAGTCGGCCACAAGTTTGGGGTCAGGAAGTCCCAGGCCTGAGGATACCTCTAAGGACTGCCCTCCTCCTCAGGGAGGTCTTGGGAGGGAGGAAGGTTTCTTTTGCAGCATTCCTTCCTCCCTCCCTTCCCTCTTTCCTTCCTCCCTTCCTCCCTTCCTCCCTCCCTCCCTCCCTCCCTTCTTCCTTCCTTCCTTCCTTCCTTCCTTCCTTCCTTCCTTCCTTCCTTCCTTCCTTCCTTCCTTCCCTCCTTCCCTCCCCCCCCCCTTTTTTTTAGTTCTTTTGTTTTTTAAGAAGGCGTGTGTAACAAAGTTTTACTCATTGAAAATGTGCTTACTCCAGCCCTGCCGGCATGGCTCAGAGGTTGAACATCGACCTATGAACCAGGAGGTCACAGTTCAATTTCCAGTCAGGGCACAGGCCTGGGTTGCGGGCTTGATCCCCATTGTGGGGTGTGCAGGGGGCAGCCGATCAATGATTCTCTATCATCATTGATGTTTTTATCTCTTTCTCTCTGAAATCAATAAAAATATATTTTAAAAAAATGCTTACTTCCTGGGTGTCGAACACGCAATACAGTGTATAGGTGATGTGTTATGGAATTGTGCACCTGAAATCTGTATAATTTTGTTAACCAGTGTCACCCCAATACATTTGATAAAAGGGAAAAAATTAAAAAATAAATTAATTTTAAAATAAATAAATTTTTTGAAAAGAAAATGTCCTTATGCCAATGCCACACCTAAAAGTTAAATATTTGTTGTCATATGATCTAGCCATTCCACTTCCAGGTATTCACCCAGGAGAAGGGAAAACTTATGTCCACAATTAAACCCGAACCGCAGATGTTCATCACAGCGTTATTCACAGAAGCCAAACCAGGGAAGAGAACCCAATGACCGCCAGCCAGTGACCGGGTCAGACACTGTGGCCGACCCGTGCCATCGGCTATGACTCGCTACGAAACAGAATGAATTATTCAGACACACAACTCCATGAGCGCGTCTCCGTTCTGCTGAGTGGAAGAAGCCAGGCGACAATGAGAACATACAGGGTGATTTCCAGGCATAAAAGCCTGGAGAACGCAGACAAATCCTCAGTAATGGAAAGCAGGCTCGCGGGTCCGTGGGGTGGGGGTGGGGGAGTGGAGAGGCCAGAGGAAAGGACTTCTGGGGCTGCAGGCATCTCCCTGATCTTGACTGTGGTGGTTTCACGGGTGTACATTTATGTCCAAACCTGTCAAATCGCACACGTTACATATGTGCCATGTACTGTAGGTCAGTTATACCTCAACAAAGCTCCTTGCAAAAACAGACACACGCCTTGCATTTTTTGAGAGAGTGGGAACAGATCTTAATTACTTCGAATGACATTTTTCTGCCCGTAAGTCACCATGCAGAGGCTGGGCAATCAGACACCCTGATATCTGGCTTCCGTCTACTACACCGAAAGCTTGTTGTCTGGCCCAATAAATAGCAGCGAAGCATCCAGATACCGTCTGACTTCACAGACCTTTTACTTAGACCAGAGGCTGCAAACTCGGAGGCCTTTAGGGGCCACACAGGTCATAGAAAGCAAGCAGAGTGAGGCCAGCCTGCGCCGGGAGCAGCAGCGGATTCGATGGCAGAAGGAGTTGATGTTCAGTCTGAATGCGTCCGGATGCCGAGTGCTCAGCCACAGACATGGGGCACCTGCACTGTCCTCGCGCAGCTAGTGATTCGACAGCAAAGACTATCATTTTAAAATGCCTGGGGCCCTGGCCCGGTAGCTCGGTTGGTTGGGGCATTGTCTGGGTATGCCACGGTGTGGGTTCCATCCCTGGTCAGGACACATGCAAGAGTCAACCAATGGCCTTGACCAGTTTGGCTCAGTGGATAAAGCCTCAGCCTGAGGACTGAAAGGTCCCAGGTTCGATTCCGGTCAAGGGCATGTACCTTGGTTGCGGGCACATCTCCAGTAGGAGGTGTGTGGGAGGCAGCTGATCGATGTTTCTCTCTCATCGATGTTTCTAACTCTCTATCCCTCTCCCTTCCTCTCTGTAAAAAAATCAATAAAATACATTTTTTAAAAAAGAGTCAACCAATGAATGCATAAATAAGTGGAACAACAAATCAATTTCTCTTTTTTAAAAAAATACTATCTTTATTGATTTCAGAGAGGAAGGGAGAGGGAACGAGAGAAACGTCAATGAGGAGAGAGAACCATTGATTGGCTGCCCCCTACACGTCCCCCACTGGGGATCTAGCCTGCAACTCAGGCATGTACCCTCGATTGGAATCGAACCTGGGACCCTTCAGTCCTCAGGCTGATGCTCTATTCAGAGCCAAACCAGCGAGGGCCTCTCTCTCTTCCTAAAAATCAACAAATAAAAATTTAAAAATGCTTTTGGGAGCATTTAAGATTTGCTCCCACATACATAGTCAGTTTGGCTCAAATAAACCCTTATTAAAGTCCAATAAATAAACAAAAAGAGAAATGTTTTAATTTTCTTCCTCATATCAGAAAAAATAATTGCAGAGTCCATGAAAAGCGATTAAATGTTGCCTACACAGAAGAAAAATAAAATGTTTTAATAAACAAATAAAGCTTTTATTTGGTTCTCCCAACAACTCTGTATGTGTGATGGGAAGGGGACTGAGGCCAGAGATGTCATCAAGACTCCAGCCGGAGGCCAGTGAAACTAAGATGCCAGCTTGCTTCTCCCCTGCCCGCTCCTCCTGCCCACCCC
>PVJC01039249.1:0-16403 GCA_004026665.1 Murina feae | reverse complement strand
AGGGGGACAGTTGGGAGTGACCAGGCTGTCAGAAGACTGTTGGGGGGGGGGACCCAGGCCTGTAGGAGAAGACAGTTGGGGGGACCCAGGCCTGCAGGGGAGGACAGTGAGGGGAGACCCAGGCCTGCAGGGGAGGACAGTTATGGACAATCAGGCCAGCACAGGAGCAGTTAGGTGTTGATCAGGCTGGCAGGGGAGTGGTTAGGGGCAATTGGCAGGCGAGAGTCGGGAGCCAGCAGTCCTGGATTGTGAAAGGGATGTCCGACTGCCCGTTTAAGCTCGGACCTAAATGGGCAGTCAGACATCCCTCAAGGGGTCCCAGATTGGTAAGGGTGCAGGTTGGGCTGAGGGACCCCCCCCCTCACTCCCACTCTGTGCATGAATTTTGTGCACCGGGCCTCTAGTTGGTTAATAAAATTATGTAAGTTTCAAGTGTACAATTCTATGATGCATGATTCATATATTGCACTGTGTCTTCACTACCCAGTCAATCTTCCCTCACCATCTATTGACTCCCTTTATCCTTCTACTTTCCCCCCCTTCCCTTTGGTAACCACATATTGTTGTATTTACCTATGAGTTTCATTTGTTTGCTATTCTTATTTATTTATTTGTTGCTTCCAATATTATACCTCTCATATGAGTGAAATCATATGGTTCTTGCCAATTGTATTTTTTTTGCAACAAAGTTAGAATTAATCAGTAATAAAACCATGGTAGGTAATATGTAACATTCCCTGCCAGTGTCCAGTTTAGTATCATATTAGATACAGAGGATACAGAAGAAAGAAAGACAATGAGATTATCAGCTGAGTAAGTTGTAAATGTCTAGCTATCTCATTTTGAAGGAGCATTACACATTCTATGAACTATCTAGAACTATGGTTTCTGAACTTTGCTCCCAGACCACATGTGTATATTCTCCACTCCCTCTTTTCTCATCTCCCTCTGCAGGTATACAGTGAGGAAATTTGGAAAAACAAAAGAAATGTTAATTTTAAGCTAAGGCCAACAGGATTAAGAGGTAATACAAATGGCAAGAAACATCGCCAATTTCATTTCAGCATCAAACAGAAACGTGTTGTGTGGGTTATCTACTACCTTCAATTGCCAACGCAGCATAAGCTGGGGGTACATACTCTATCCAGGCCTCCTCGTCATCCAGGTCCTGGAAGAACTGGAACAGGGCATAGGTCTCTTTCAGTTTCTCATGGTGCGCAGCTGCTAGGTCCTGCACATCCAGGAAGCGCTTGTTGACATTATCTCTTTTCTCCACAATCTGGTCAGCATTGAAAGTCCCGCTGGAGAGCAGCTCAGCAGCCAACTCATTCAGGTCCTTCAGTGCATCCTAGAAAACCCAAGTGTGTTCCATAAATAGTACAGTACAGGCACTAAGCTGGTAGCTTGATCCCCAGTAGGGGGCATGCAGGAAGCAGCCAATCAATTATTCTCTCTCATCATTGATGTTTTTATCTTTCTTTCCTTCTCCTTTCCTCTCTGAAACCAATCAATATACACACACACACAGTAGGTCCTCGGGTTAGGTCGGAGATCTATTCCTACGAGCGACGTAACTCGATTTTCTTCGTTAGTCAGAACCCACCTACATAAGCACCTACATCGCTTACATGGAGCACATACACAGCAGCAATGATGAAACAGTAAAAAAAAATTTTAAAGAAAGCTAACAATTCCTGACATTTATAACAGTGTCAACAGTAAAGAAAAAAAAGATAATTAAAAAGAAGACTGTTGCAACCTCTCTCCGCAGCCCATGGGTATGACCTGGTTATGATGACTAGTGGCCGAGAACATTAAGGTCAGTTTTGCAAGACTGTGTTCTCGAATGACCGCCTATGATGGGAATCATTTCTGTTCTTGGAAAGCAAGTCCCAGAGGAGTGGGATGCCGACACTACTTACATTTCGGGCCAACATCTCCGTTTCCAACAGCTGGTGCTTCTTGAGCAAGTTTCCTGCGGAAGCCAAGTCCCTGGCCTGGTCTTTCATGGCCAGCAGTGTCTCTGCCTGGGAACAGAAGAGCAAGCGAGAAAACTGTCAGTCAAAACGTTCTTTAGAAGGAACAAGATTGGCAACGGTGTCCCCAAACTTTCCCCAAGAAGAGTGAAGGAGGTTATTCATGCATAAATCTGATGATCTGCTAAGTATTTCTTAAGCTCCCATACCCTCACCCCCCACTTCCACCCCCACTTCCAGTGCAATCACCTCTGAGAGCCAGAACTCAAAATCCCGGATGCCTGTGTTGAACCTCTGTTGGCGACTGGCCTCGTTGAGCTTCTGCCCTTTGTCAATTGTTCTCTCAAGCAGGTAGTCCCAGTGTTTCTCCAGCTCTTCCAGTTGATCCTAACCCGGAGAAATGGAGAAAGTCATCACGATCTTTAGAATCCTGGACCCTGTAACAACTTGAATGGATAATATGGGAAGGCTATGAAGGTGGGGACTAACAAAATTTTCCAATACTTGAATACCATAGGTTTTTATTCATTTCAGAGAAAGAAAGGGAGGGAGGGAGAGGGAGACGGAGAGAGAGAGAGAGAGAGAGAGAGAGAGAGAGAGAGAGAGAGAGAGAGAGAAACATTAATGATGAGAGAAAATCTTTGATTGGCTGCCTCCTAGTAGGGATTGAACCTGCAACCCAGGCATGTGCCTGACCAAGAATGGAACTGTGACCTTCTTGGTTCTGGGTTGACGCTCAACCACTGAGTCATACTAGCTGGGCTGAATATCATGTGTTAAACCGGTATGCTTAATCTGGGGGAAAAGAACAGAAGGTATAAGAAGAAAGTTTGAAGAAAGGGTGCTAGGCTGCTTGCAGGGACTGATGGCTGAATGGCAATGACTCTTGGCCATAGGGATAGAAAAAGTAAAACAAGTATAATGATGCTTAGTAATTAAGTCTAAAACTTTCTTGGAGTTTTAGGTACTAAGTGTGGTAGGAGCAGTAAGGTCCCAGCATCACTGTTTTCCTCCTTCCTTGTGCAACAACGAGAGGAAAGGCCACTAATCAGAAAACATATTCCATATCCCTACACATGGAAACAATAAAAGAGCAAAAAAAATTATCTTCGTGTGACTCTGTAGCCCAAATCCCATGCTGGGCAGAACCCCTACCTTCATGGTCTCCTCATTGCCTTCGCAGGCCCTTTGCTCAATCAGAGAGTTCCCCAAGTTGATGACTCCCTCTACTTGCTCAGCTCGGCCGTACACCTCATTTTCAAAGGTCTGGTGCTTCAGGTACTTCCTCTGCAGGAAAAGAAGAAACGAAGTCACCTTCCCACTTAGGGAAGCAAGAAAAGGTAACTTCTGTTGACAAGGATGAGGTCAGGTTTCCACCATAACCAACATGACGATGGCTTCTGAAGAACCCACTCCACATTAGATTCCAAAGTCTCTGAGGACAGCAGTAGTGATAGCAGCAGGAAGCACATGTTCACTACCGGAAGGTGACCATGCATCTGACAATCTCTGGATGCTGAATTTCCCCACGGTTTTTATTTTGAGCTTGCCTGAATGTTGGTGGGGTCTTTGTAGGACTCATCACAGGCGGTGGGCAGCATCTCACTGATCCATTCTTCCAGGTCCTCGAGGTCACGGTAGAATTGCTTTAGATCAGCATAGTTTCCCAGTTTTGTCCGCTCAGCAATGAGCTGTGCTTTCAGAGCCTTCCATCTGGAAGAGGGGGCGGGATCATTTTCTGCCCTCTGCCCTCCCCTCAAGCTCGAATGGCATAGCCATGACTCTTGCCATCCACCAACCTGTCCCCTCCCCCTCATTATTTATATATTTATGAGTTGTGTATAACAGAGTTAAATATTATTTAGCCTCATGTCATATTATTATATGTCATATTATTACCTATACACCATATGTCTGTGTTACATATAACATAGTCTCATAATTTTTAGATATAGAATTCAGTGGTTAAGTCAAGTAATTGCTAAGGTCTTTCATTCTGTGAGTGTAGATCATAAAGTTTCTCAAAGTGTTGAGGTAGTTTCAGGCACCCAGAGACGAGAAGAGCTCAGTGCTACCCCCATGCGCAATGCTGGCAGAGGGGCTGCTTTGCTATATCTTCCTGTTGCTCTAAAACAGTTGCTCGGGCCTGACCTGTCCAGCACCCGTTGGAGCCGAGCGGCAATCTCTTCCTTGGCATAGTGGTCATCAGCTATGAGGCGCTCAGCAAAATGCTCTAGCTCGGTGATCTTCTCTTCCTAGTACCAGGGGGAGAGAGGGAGAAAGAAATATATTTATATCTATCTATATATCTATATCTATTATATCTATATCTATATCTATATCTATCTATATCTATCTATATCTATCTATATAACTATATCTATATCTATCTATCTATCTATCTATCTATCTATCTATCATCTATCTATCTATCTATCTATCTATCTATCTATCTATCTATCTATAGAGAGAGAAGATTAGGCCCTGACACAATCCCACACTCTCCTAGAAAAGAACAGATATGCTTTGTGACTTTGTGAAAAGAAACCAAAGCAGGACAAAGAGTAGATGCCTTACAGGGAGGTGGGTTTTAAATGAAAACTATTACTAAGAATACTTAGATGGGCTACTTGTGTGGCACAGAATTCCTATCTTTGTTACTTCCCATGGCCATTGTGGAGGGTAATTTCTGCACTGGGTGGGATGCTAGAATAGATGGCATCAAAAATCCCTTCCAACTTTAAAATTCAGGTTGATTTTGTAAAAAAAAAACCCAACTGAGAATATTTTCCCATTGATTTTTAGAGAGGGTGGGAGAGGGAAAGAGAGAGAGATATCAACGTGAGAGAAATGCATTGATTGGTTGAGAGAAGGCTGCAGCCGAGATATGTGTCCTTGACTGGAATTGAACCCAGGACCCTTCAGTCTGCAGACTGATACTCTATCCACTGAGCCAAAGTGGCTAGGGCTAAAATTCAGGTTTTGAAAGGTTGGACATAAAGTAAGAAAGGTCAATGCCATGTGTATCTTGAGCTAGAATAAGTAGAAGCATCAAACTACCTCGAAGTTTTTTATAGAAGCAAATGGGAATACTTTTAAATCATAAACCACCAACATATGTAGAGTTTCTGTTATTACTAACAGTTATTTTTTGAATTCTTATATTATTACCTGGGCAGCGATTGCTTTGTCCAAATCGTCGCGTTTTTTCATCAAGGCCTCCAGACTGTCTAAGGAACCCTTATCATCTGACCTCAGGAAGTTCTCACGAGCCACCATCCAGCTCTCTGCCTGGTCACAGTTGCCTTGGAACAACTATGGGAAGTCAAATTAGAGGTACATGAGACATCAGCCCTCCCCTATCCACAGGTTCACTTTCTGCAGTGTCAGCTAGCCAAGTTCAACCACGTTCAGAAATATTACATGAAGATGCCAGAGGGGAACAATTCATGTTTTAAATAATGCGCCTTTCTGAGCAGAGTGAGAACTCTCCAGCCATCTTGCTCGGATACACCTTGCTCAGCACATCCTCGCTATTATTCACTCCCCAACTGTTAATCACTTGGCTGTCTTGGTCATTAAACCTGCCGTATCAATGTGGTTGTGTTCAAGGAGTCCCAATTCTACTTTATAATGGCCCCCAAACCATTCATTGTATTGTAGTATGTTGTTATAATGGTTGTATTTTATTATTTAATTATTGTTGTTAATCCCTTACTGTGCCGAATATATTAATTTGCAAACTTTACGATAAGTATATATGTATAGAAAAAAATATTGTATATCTAGGGTTCAGTTCTGTCTGTGGTTTTAAGTATCCCAAACTCTCTCCTAGAAGAGTCTTGGAACATATCTCCCACGAACAAATGAGGGACCACTGTCCTGGACCTCTTCCATTTCCTTGTAAACACATTTATGTTTTTATATAAGCTATCCTTCACTCTTGGGGTGCTATCTCCCACAACAACCCTAGTGCATACTGGCTGGTTATTTAAAGTGGGTGAACATTCTCACTTCAGGGTACCCTGAAATACTCACTCTTTTCCCTCAAAAGTGTTAATCGCTTCCTCTTCTTTAACCTCAAAACATTCATACATTTTGATTCATTAACAAGTACTAGAATGATCTGTCTACATGTCTAATTTCACTCCCTAAGAAAAGGAATGCTATCTTACTAAACTTTATGTTGCCAGGGCTCTGCACACAGTAGGCTCTCAATAAAAATCAATACATCAAAAGATCAACGAATACAAAATTATAATCACCCCACTTCATGCTGAGAAATGGCCCCCATTTTGTTTGACCCTTTTAACAGGAATAAGGGCCACAAATACAACAGTGATCAGTCTACAAAGCGGAGGATATAGTGTCAGATAACCAAGAGATACCCCAGTGCTCTCAGCATGGTAAGACCAGTGAAATGAACACGCATACTTAACCATGTGAAACTGCATAGAAGGAACAGACAGAGGCCAATATGCTCCATGATTGTAGATAAGTTGTACCTGATACTCTAGGCACTGATTTAGCATCTTCTTGCGTTGCTCCCAAGCTTTCTCCAAATCATCTCTCTCTTGTCTGACAGCTTGAAGCTTTTTGTCAATTTCAGGGCTGTCTCGGTGCCCGCTGTCTATAAGCTCTGCACCAAAGTCTTCTAAGTCCTGGAAGGTAGGAGCCTCCGCCTCCATGTCAGCACGCTGTTCCTGTGGGGAAGAAGGAGAAGAAACTGGTGAGGCCAAGGACATCACAGCCAAGTCATGTGACCAGAAGCTGTGGCATTTGTAGCCATACCTGGTGTCGCTCTATCAGTATCTCAGTGCCAGTTAAGTCCTCAGCCATCTCCTGTGATGATACTATACCATCCATGCCGCTGATCCAATTCTGTAGGTCCCTAGAGAAAAAGACATGTTGGGATTGACAAGAAAACCTTGCAACTCGCCACAAGACTGCCTGCCTTTGGGCTTTTTCCTCCCTTGAAAACGTTTCCAGGTTAATACCTTTGATCTGGCTTTACATGCCTCACAGATCTTAGGTTTTTGTTTTCACTGCATGACTAACTATAGCAATCCCCTACATTTTTTTTATTCTGTCTTCTTTATTTATTTATTTTTTTTAAATTACATAAAGTATTACAAAGATTAGTACAAATATCTCTTTTTTCCCCTGCCCTTCCCACAGCCTCCCCTACCCCCCAGTGATTTGTGTCCATTGGTTATGCTTAAATGCATGCATAAAAGTCCTTTGGTTGATCTATTACCCGCTCCCCCTCAACCCTCCCTGTCCTTGTTGCTGTAATTTGACAGTCTGTTTGATGCTGCTCTGCCTCTGTATTTATTTTTGTTCACCAGTTTATAATGGCTATTATTATCCATAGATGAGTGAGAACATGTGGTATTTTTCTTTCATTGACTGGCTTATTTCACGTAGCATAATGCTCTCCAGTTCCATCCATGCTGCTGCAAATGCTAAGAAATCCCCTACATTTGAAAAGCTCTTCACATATATTGTTTTCTTCAATTCTTGTAATAATCCTGCACAGAATTCTGGGAATTCTTTTGGAAATGAGGAAGTCAGCTTCGAGATAATAAGTGATTTGTCCATGTCATCTAACTAGACACTGGAGTCCTGAAACAGTACATATTCCATCACTTCTAAGGGTTTATGTTCTTTACAGTAGATTTTTTAAATCATTAATACTATATTGCATGTTTAAAAGTTTCTAAGAGTAAACCTTTTTATTTTTTTATTAATTTTTTTATTGATTTTTAGAGAGAAGGGAAGGAAAAGGGAAAGAGATGGAAACATGAGTGAGTGAGAAACATCAGTTGGCTGCCTCCTGCATGCCCTCTGCTGGGGATCAAGCCGAAAAGCTGGCATATGCCCTGAAAGGGAATCAAAACAGTGACCTCTTGGTTCATGGATTGATGCTCAACCATAGAGCCCCACCAGCCAAGCTGGATTTAGTTTAAAATGTATCTTATTACAGAATCTCAAGGAAGGCACATATAAGACAAAACATTCTCTTCTTTCGTAAACCCATTTATTCAATTATTCAAATAATTAAAATTTGCTGGATGCTTACTAAGTGCCAAATGTTATGAAAAAGAAATATCAGTGCATTCTAGGAACTCACCTATTAAAAAAAATAACTTTAAAAGGAAAAGTGTCATAAAGAGGTAAAATAAGGTATTAGACTTGCTCTAAGACTGGGAATATCCCTTCCCTGGTACTGAAAAGTAAGATTTTATAAAGGGTAAGGAGTAATATTTGACTTCAAATCTGACATCCAGGTAGAATCTATCTATCTATCATCTATCTATCATCTATCTATCTATCTATCTATCTATCTATCTATCTATCTATCTATTATCTAGGAGCAAAACGTTATTTGGAGAAATGCGTATGGATGTTATTTATTATTACTATATTAAAAACTATAGCTTTCCATAGGTGCTGAATTGAGGTGGGTGTTCCCAACAGCAACCACATCATTTGCCCAAAGTCTTGTCCCTTTTTCTTCAAAAGTATTACATTGCGAGTTAGTATTACCTGGACCCTCATCTAAGTGCTCCTCCCAGCAGACTGATATGCCAAGAAAGAATGTGGAAATTGTACATACAGACAAAGTGTACATTTGCTAAATTGTAATAATGTCTACAGTCTTCAGTAAGGCAATGATAATTCTCTAGCATTTGATCTCAACATTTCTAAGCTTCTTTCTTGCTCCTTCTCCCTACCCCTCTGAGACACAAAGCCAGTGCTCTAGCTATCCTTGTTCCATGAACAAGCTGCCCCTTTGTTAGCCTTGTGCCTTTGTTTGTTTACTAGTATAATTTCATTTACTTGTTAAGATGAGAGTTTGGGGCTGTATTGCACTCTATCATGATTATCTGTATTCCTCTGTGCTTTCTCAGTACAATGAAAATATCCATATCCTACAACTCCTCACATAGTATCTTATTTGTGCACTCAAGGGGGGGAGGGTCCCTCAGCCCGGCCTGTGCCCTCTCATGGTCTGGGACCCCTTGGGGGATGTCCACCTGCTGGCATGCCTGGCCAGCTTAGGTGAGGGGCTGCGGGCTGTTTTCAGCCTGCCCACAGTTCCTTCAGGGTTCGGGTCCCTACTGGGTGCCTGGCCAGCCTGGGTGAGGGGCTGAGGGCCTTTTTCAGGCTGCCCACAGTTCCCATTGACCCAACGTCCCAGCGAGGCTTGCTGGAAGCAGGTTTCTGGGGTTTATTTATCTTCTATAATTGAAACTTTATTGCCTTGAGTGGAAGCCTAGGCTGGCAACAAAGCCTCCTGTTTGCTTCAGCTCCATGGCTTCTATAATTGAAACATTGTTGCCTTGAGCAGAGGCCCAGCTGGCCTAGGCAGGCAGTTTTGGAAGCCTCCTGTTTGCTCTAACTCCATGGCTGCCGGCCGCCATCTTGGCTGGGCTCATTTGCATATAGCCGCTGATTGGCTGGTGGACATGGCTTGGTTGGTGGGTGTGGCTTAGGTGTGATGGAGTGTGGGTCAGTTTGCATATTACTCTTTTATTAGAATAGACTAGAGGCCCAGTGCACCAAATTCGTACATGGGGGGGGTCCCTCAGCCCAACCTGCCCCCTCTCACAGTCAAGAACCCCTCAGTGGATGTCCTACTGATGGCCCCAGTCTGGCAGGCACCGTGTGTGTGTGTGTGAGTATGTGTGTCCCAACTGGGGGCCTGCCCCCAGCCGCATCTGAGGCTTGGAGCATTTGCCCTGTGTGTGTGTGTCTATCTGCTGGGGGCCTGTCCCCAGGCACACTATGGAGGCTTGGTGCAGGCACCCCTCTGTGTTGATCTCTCAGACTCCTGCCATCCCCTGCATGTAGTTCTCTCCTTTGAACAGTGGCCAGGGCTGGGTGCTGCCTGCCTGCAGGCTTGAGTGTTCCCCATCTTGCTCCAGCCACCAGGAATGGGAAACCCCGCCTGTGTGCTGCCTCGTGGCTGGGCTGGCCTTTCCTGCTTCCCGATCCCCCCAAGATGACTGGGAAGCAGGCAAACACCTACTGCTGCCGTGTAACCTCTGGCCTTTCCTGCTTCAGACCTGCTCATGGGTTGTAGGGTTGTTGGTTGCTGAGGCATTGCCTGCTGGGCTCAAGTTACCAGGGTTACACTGCTAGCATCCTGCCCCACCACTATGGGCACCATCATCTTTGTCTTGGAGTAATGGTTAATTTACATATCACTCTTTTATTAGATAGGATAGCATACACTCTATTGAAGTTTATCTAATTTGCCTAGATAGCCTCACATTCCTTCAAACTTCAACATTTTATGGCTCAACGTACTGAACTTCAGATTTTTGTGCCTAATCAGAAATACTATGTGGACACTGAGATACCCCCAGACCTGCAGTGAAGAGCCCCTATACCCAAACTGCTCCTCAGGGTCCAAGCAGGAAATTGCCCACCCACCTGGCTGTTTGATCTTTACCTGGCCTTGCTGAGGAACAGGTAGAATTTCTGGGCCTCATTTAGATTCTCTTTCCGGTCATTTGTAAGTCCAAGCAGGTCATCCCAGGCCTCATTCAGCTCCATTCGCTGCTTCTGCAGGTCATCAATGGCATCTGGGTGGGACTCGCTGAGCCGCTCTGCTGTCTCTCCCAATATGGTCACCTGAGGAGGTACAAGAGCTCTGATCATCATCCTAGAGTCACACCTAGGTCCTTGCAAAAGAAAAGCCCCCAGTCGTGAGTGTCCTTGCTCCTCAAACAGACATGAGTGAGGTGCAAGAACACCTTGCTGCTTTCTTCACTAAAATGGCAGCTCTACTGGTAACTCCCTGAAGTAGGCCACACTGACATGACCATACATCTTTTTAAAAAAATGTATTTTTTTTATTGATTTCAGAGAGGAAAAGAGAGAGAAAGAGAGAAAGATCAATGGTGAGAGTGATTGGATACCTCCTGCCTGCTCCTACTGAGGATCGGGCAGCAACCTGGACATGTGATGTGCCCTGACTGGGAATTAAACTGTGAACTCCTGTTCACAGGCCGATGCTCAGCCGCGGAGCCATGGTGGCTGGGCCATAGTCTTTTAAAGATAAGAAGGCATTCGGGGAGGGTGCTTAAGTAAATGCTGGTGAGTGACAGCATCATTAGGGAACCAAGAATCCTGATTTTTATTGTGAAGATCTTCCCAATATCAACATTTCTGGGTGTCTTTTTGCTCTGCATGACAATGCCATGCTGTATGATGACTCTGATTTATCCCAGAGTGTATCTGGAGGCTTCAGGGCTCACTCTTTGGTTGGAATAGGATTAAAATCACTTGTGAAGGAAATGATGCATCATGCCCAGGCATAGGCCTGGCCATCTCGGCTGTGACCATTTCCTACTTATTTTAGGCTCCTGGATTCCAAATAGCTTCTGTACGTTCTGCTCACTCGTAGCCCATTAAATAGGCACTTGGGCAGGAGGTTAGTTTCCAATATGTTTTCCTTCCCTGCTAGTGGGCCTGGGGCATGTCCTTTCAGTGATCTTGCTTTAAGGACAGGATATAAGGACAAGTATGGAGTAATAAGAAGATAAATGTAAGAATATGAAATGGAAAATAAAACCACAGGAGAGGATACTGATAGGTCAAAAAGAAAGTGTTAGGAAAGCTTGGAAGCTCCTGTCTCACCTTTTCTCCCAGAGGTGCGAGGTCTCTCTCAAATCCCTCATGCTGTCGCTGAAGGGCCTGAACACTGAACAGGTCGGAGCCAGGATCTGCAGCACTGAGGGCCTGGCACTTCTTCTCAATCTGCTCCTTCACGTCATCTGCTTCTCTTTTCACGAGAGGAAAGAGTTTAAGAGTAAGAATGTACACCAGAGAATGACTAGCTGGCTTCATAAGGAAATCTTCCCTACCACCACATCATCGTCATCATCACCACCACCATAACTATCATCATCATCACCATATCATCATCATCATCATACCACCATCATCATTACCATCACTGTCATCACCACCACTATCATCACTATCATCATCATCATCAATACCTCCATCATCATCACTGTCATCATTATCATCATCCTCACCACCATCACCACAAACATCATCATCACCACCACCATCATCATCACCACCACCATCATCGTCACCACCTCCATCATCATCATACCACCATCATTACCATCACTGTCATCACCACCACTATCATCACCATCATCATATCATCAATACCTCCATCATCATCATCATTATCATCACCTTCACCATCATCACCACCACCATCATCATCACCACTATTATCATCACCACCACCATCATCATCATCATTGCTATCATCATCATCATCACCACCACCACCATCATCACTACCACCATCATCATCATCATTGCTATCATCATCATCACCACCACCACCATCATCACTACCACCATCATCATCATCATTGCTATCATCATCATCACCACCACCACCATCATCCTTTTTAATGTGCTGGAACATGCTCATTTCATCTTCATAACTACTTGAGGCATAGTTACTACTACCATTCCTACTTAATTTATGAGAAAACTGAATTTTAAAGATGCTAAGTATATGTTTTCAAAGTTGCACTCCTGCTAAATGCCAGCCTATGCTTGAACCAGGTGGCCTGCCTGCAGAGCTGCATGCTTAACTGTTATACTCCACAGCATTCCACCTGAAGCCATTCTGAACAAACACAACCACCTGTACTTCACTGCTCCCTTCTCTGGATATTCAAAAGTACATTTATGCACAGAGAAGGTATTTGGTTTTCTACTTGTTTGTTCATTTGTTTGTTTGCTTGCTTAGTTGTGTATGTGTGTTTCTTAGTATAGAAACAGAATGGAAATCATAAATAAGTTGAAGCAGCAGTTGATGTCAATGTGTTAGCTGTTGTTCTCTACTGTCTATATCTAGTTAAGAAATATACTGGTTGTTACTTAAACCTATTGCTTCTACTTAAAGTTTTATTCACTGACATGACAACACACATGGACTACTATTATGTGCCCGGGCACAAGCCTAGGCACTAGAAAACTGACATTGGTTGTCTGGGAGTATGCTATGTGCCAAGTGAGGAATATACTACTGAAACACCTGATCTACCATCTCTATCTTAGAAGAGTTATACTAATAGCTATGGTTCTACTATAACAATTAGACCTGGGGGCTTTCGAGTGGCTTCTAGAACAAGGCTGTCTCTTAGGGTTCAAGTGCTTACCTGTGGAACATTTGGACAGCATGGGCACTGCCCAGCAGCTGGCGCTGCTCCTCTGCAAGCCTCTGCAAGGAGCTCCAGCGGGTGTTCAACTCCTAGAAGAGGTGGACATGTCAGACCTGCGCCAGGGAACTGACTCAGATAGCTCCATGGTGTGTGAACACTACACAGGGCTGAAATCATGTTTGTTTTCATGTTATCGCCTTCGAAAATTGGATAGGTTCATGCCTTTGTTGGATATTTCTAGTTCGGGCCTGATTTATGCCAGTGCTGTTAAGAAGGAGATCACTTTCCTTCCCAAACTGGTGTTTCAGGGTGAAGCCATCAACCCTGGAGTGGCAATCAGTGTTTGCTGCCACAGAGACTGTGTTACGTCCTCTGAAAAATGACTGGAAAGCACTGCCTTAGTGAGTACAAGCTATTGCTTTTCTCTAGGAGAAATATATGCCTTTCTTCATCCTGGATTCATGAAACAAAGGAGTCTCTTAGAGTCTTACTTTCTGTAGATGGCGAGTAAATCGTTCCTGTGAACATTCCTTTCCCCTTTATTCCATATCCACCATCACAGAAAGCAGAAGAGTATTCATCCTCATTAGTTTATTACAACCCAGAGAGCTGGATGAGACATTCCATTAATGTTCATTAGATATTTTATGAAACCATAGGTCTAAATTTGAATCAGCTCTAAAATGCTCCCTTCCCCATCTCTACTGATCTATATTCTTTTCCTTTTTTCATCAGATTTTATTAGGACCTATCTCTTCCAATATATCTTTCTTGATATATCCCTTCCATTACCATCGCTCCTTTATATGCATTTTCATTGTATTCATATTTGAGCACTGAATTTCTGTCTGTGATGAGAGGGGAAAGGTGAGTATACATTGCAATGTGTGAACTTCAGATCAGTTCAAATGGCTGAACAATTTGGTCTATTGTCTTTAACCTTTTCGGTGGCCAGCTCCATACTGCCATAACCTTCTTCATGTCCTAGCTGAACTGTGGAATATGAAGTTGAGTATGTTGAAGGAATGATGACTCCCCAAGCTCAGCCTGGTAGAGAGGAGAAATGGAAGGAGCCTTAGTTACCTGTCGTATTTGAGTTCCTTCTGGTGTTAGAAGCCCTTCAAATAGCAGATCATCAGCTACCTTGTTGATGTCCCTCAGACGAGGCTCATTGGTCTTCAAATCCTAGATGGGAAAATGTATGCAAAACAGTATAGATTGCTTCTGATGAACTTTTCATTTGTGCCTGCTTATCTCAGCCCTGACAGGGCTAAACATTAAAGCATGTTGCTAACTTTACATTCAATACAAAACAAGCTTCCCTCCACCAAACTGGCACTTAGTGAAGTACCTTTAATCTCCCTGAAATCCCATGACTATCAGAAACTTGATAAGAGAGTTGCTATTTATCTGAAGTACGGAGCACATCCATTTTCCTAGATTTCTCTTTATTTTTCATTTTCCAATATAATCATTTAATTACCTATTCTTATTGTTTAACAGTTTTTTTTCCCTTCAATTTTTTAGATACTTACATACAGGCATTTTGGCCCTTTATAAGATATCTTGCAAATATTTCCTCCCAGTTTGTTGATTGTATTCTGATTTGGTTTATGGTTATAGTTGCTATGCTAAAGTTTATCAATCTTTTCTTTTGGTGCATTCAGTAAACCTGAATTTTGAGTCGTAGTTAGAAAGTCTTTCCTTACAAGGTATTAAAACATAATATAGAAATTCTGTAATTAAAACAGTGTGGTATTAACGAATGAACATACAGACTACCATAGTTTATCAAATCTATCATAGAAAAAAACAAATAATTTACAGTAATAATTTCAAATACATATGGAACTTTGCTGTATGATAAAGGTAGTAACTCAAATCACTAGGGTAAAAATGGACTTTTCAATAAATGATGCTGCAAAACTTGGTTAACCATTTGGGAAAAAGATAAGATGTAGCTATCCCTCACACCATCCTATATAATAAAAGGCTAATATGCAAATAGACTGAACTGTGGAATGACTGGTCGCTATGACACACACTGACCATCAGAGGACAGATGCTCAGCACAGGAGCGGCCCCCTGGTGGTCAGTGCACTCCCACAGGGGAAGCACTGCTCAGCCAGAATCCAGGCTCACAGCTGGGAATCATAGCGGTGGAGTCGAGAGCCTCTCCTGCCTCCACAGCAGCATTAAGGACCCCTTGGGGGATCCTTAGCCAACAGGCAGACATCCCCTGAGGGGTCCTGGACTGCAAGAGGGCACAGGGAGGACTGAAGGACAACCCCCCGCCCAGTGCACAAATGTTGTGCACCAGGCCTCTAGTGTTAGATAATAAACTCCAAATGACCAAGATCTAAATGTAAACTGAATCCACATAAGTAGTAAGAGAAAACTGGGTGAATTTCTTTTTTCTAGCTTTCTTATAAATCTCTTCCTGGGTTGGAAATCTATACCAGGTTGTGTAATATTCTTTTCTGACAACACAAACTCCCCCACCTTCTATAGAATTTCGTGAACTGAGTTGCAATCTGCTTCTACTGAGGTATGTTGTAAGAAACAGCCATAGGGAGCTCATTACACTGTCCACAGTGGCAATATTGTTCATTACATTATACAATAGCCTTTCAAGGAGTTTGCTTATGGAAGTCTCATTTGTGGTGTCATTTTATAACTTTACTAGGGGCCCGGTGCACAAAAATTTGTGCACTCGGGGTGGAGGGAGTCCCTCAGCCCGGCCTGTGCCCTCTCACAGTCTGGGACCCCTCAGTGGATGTCCTATGATGGCCCCAGTCTGCCAGGCGCCTTCTGTGTGTGTGTGTGTGTGTGTGTGTGTGTGTGGCCACTGGGGACCTGCGCCCAGCCACATCTGAGGCTCGGAGCAGTCCTCCTGTGTGTGTCTACCTGTCGGGGGCCTGCCCCCAGGCTTGGAGCAGGCACCCCCTCTATGTTGATCTCTCAGACTCTTGCCCTTCCCTGCATGTTGTTCTCTTTTTTGAGCTGTGACCAGGGCTGGGTGCGGCCTGCCTCCCAAGCTTGCCTACTGCCCACCTTCCTCCAGCCACCAGAAAGCAGGGAAAACCCTGCCTCGTGGTCAGGCCAGCCTTTTCCTGCTCCCTGATCCCCGGAAGGAGTCTGGGGAGCTGCCAAGTAGGACTCCAGCCCCCCAGAGCTTGCTTTCCCGCTCCCCAGTGGCCCCCAAAGGGCCTGG